>PVHP010001224.1:0-111317 GCA_004024765.1 Zapus hudsonius | reverse complement strand
GAATTTTAAGTCAAACTACCACCTATCAGCATTACATACGTATACATTCACAATTGGTCCATATACACGGAAGCATGCCAGGCATTAAGCCATTTCCATACAAGGAGATAATAAATTCTCTGGAATGCACACCACGTGGAGGTAAAGAACAGAGGCCAGCGCCATCTTCTCAGCAGGCACTCAAACAAAGAAAAAGCCCTCGCTGCCTCCAGTAGGTGGGCGTGGCAAGGCTTGGCCCTGGGAATGGGGCTGGGCCGCCAGCCCCCTTACCTCACAGGAATGGCTCACTACAGTGATGACCAGCCTCTGCTCATGCTATGCTGTCCCCTGCTACCATGAAGCTTCCCCTTGAGATTGTAAGCCAAAATAAAATCTTTTTTTTCCACCATCTGCTTTTGGTAGGGTCCCCCCACCCCCACCAGCAATGTGAAGGTAATTACAACAGTAAAGCATGAATTATATAATGGATCTGTCAGCAGGTCTGGTCTGCTTAACCATGACAAAGCATGCCACACGGGTCCAAGCCACCCTCCAAAGTTGTCAAGACTGGGCTAGGGGTGTAGGCTGGTGACAGAGCACTTCCCTAGCATGTTTGATAGCATCACAAAAAAAAAAAAAAAACCCAAAGTTGTTGCAATTTCCCAATAGCTTCTTTGTCTCTAAACTATAATTGATTCTCCATTCAGCATTCAGAATCCTTCTGTTGAAATGCCACTCAGATCACATTCCTACCTAAAATACCCAAGTCCTCAATGTGCCTCTCTCCCTCTGTGTGTGTGTGTGTGTGTGTGATTTTGTTTTGAGACAGAGTCTTGCTATGTAGCCCAGGCTAGCATTGAACTCCAGAACTTCCTGTCTTAGCCTCCCACCTAATAGTTCTCCATCTGGTAGAATAAATTCAGACTCTTTGACATGGCCTTGTAGGGACCACATGACTGGTTTCTGCTTGTCTCTCTATCTCATGGCTACTGAAAATCATCTTTTTCCTCTCATTCTCTCCTGACCTCCAGTTACACCTAAACCTGCTAAACTCAGGCCTCATGCAAATTTATTTTTCCAGGAAGAGAAAATGCACTGATCAGTAAAAAAATAAATATGTGGTTTTTCTGTTACAGTTTTAGTGAAAATAAGCAAATTAGTATTGTGATCTTATTGTGTATGTGTCTCTGTGATTCTGGTTAATGCGAATCTGCAAAGGAGATTGCATTTCTCAGATCACTGAGCTAAGAGAGAGATTCCAGATTCTGTCTGTACCACTTAAGATGCTATTGTCCTTGACTCAGCAGCCAGCTGGCCTTCCTCAGCAGACACAGCCACTTTCAAAGGTGTGTGTTGTTATACAAATGTTTTCCCTTGAAGTGGTCTCTTTTTTAAAAAAAAATTTTATTGTCCATAATGAGTTACATTATTTAATGGGCAAACAATAAGTTGTTATCCCCCGTTCCCCAATGCTCCTCTTCCCCATCCCCAATCAGCTAGATATCCTCCTCCTTGGGTAGTCTGAATCAGTCCTTGGGGCAGGAGACCATGGATAGCCTAGGAAACAGCCCGGTTCTGCCAGCCTTAGAGAGTTACTACTAAGGGCGGCCATGACTTTGGGTATTCTCCCCCACCAAGGCTCTTACAGAGACCCCTAAGATCTCAACAATAAAACAGCATTAATACTCACCCACCATGACTCAGGGAACTGAGCAGAAGAGGGGGCGGAAGTGGTCTCTTTAAAATGGTAATTCTACAATCAACTTTAACAGTGGGACTCAAATTGGAGGAACAAGTCAATTCGTTGAAGCGTGAAAGTGAGGAAAATTCTATTTTTACTTATTTTAATAGAAAATAATGGAGAAATTTTTACTTTCCTCCACTTTGCTTCTCCATGGGCATTTTCCATCACTGTGACTGTGTAGACCTTGGTCAGCTGCTGGCCATCCCCTGCTGCACAGGAGGGGGTGAGATGTGGGGAGGTGCTCTCCTCTGGAAGGCTTGACAATGGCATTGGCCCTTACATTTCCTATCTTGGGAATTACTGTCATTCTTTCATGCTTTGTTAAATGCCATCTACATAGATTCAACTGCCTCTCACAAAATAAAAATATAATTTAAAAGACCTGCAAAGAACTGGACCAGAGTTCCTAACTGACTTTTTAAGCACCTTGAAGAAAGGAGACAGTTTTCAGTTTTCATCACCATGATGGTATAAAGATAACTATGACCAGATAAGCATGGAAACCTGCAGAAGGGCTAGCTGCAGAGGACTGTCTGCAATATGGATTCCCACCCACTATTATTTATAATTAACTTTGACCTATATGTATATTTGCTTTGATATTGGCCAAATGATAGAATTAACATGACAGTTGAAATAGCTTATTCATTTTTAAATGACTATTTTGTGCTTATCACATAATGCATGTTATTAATGTACTAATAAAATTAACATACAATATACTTGTAATACTAATGTTAATATATGTATATTATATATCTACATTAATGCATATTTATATATAATTTTGTGCATGCATGCAAAAAAATTTTATTGATACAATCAAAAAGTTTCAAAGACGACTGGATTACAAAATGGCATTTGGAAGTGACTGGTGGGTAGAGTCATTGTTTCATAATATCCTTTCCTATACCAGAGATCATATTTGGAAGTGGATTAACATGAACTCCTTGTATGCAGATCACCAGGGTGTTACAGTTGTGGGCACCGTGGGAGGCAGCACTCAGTAGACCTGTGCTGGAATCTGCTGCAGTCAACCTGGGACAAACCAGTTAACCTGCACCTGAGTGTCCTCACCTGTACCATGAGGAGAACATCGGTACTTTCCACACAGCGCTGTTTTCAAGATTAAATAAGACAGATAAGAATAAACAGGTGCTTCATATTTAATAAGAACACAGTGAATTTTACTAATATCAACGTGGTTTTGGTTACATTTGAAAAAGCAAACTCAAAGGCAAAGATAACCTTGCTACCTACTGCCCCTTGCTGGCCAATATGGACCAGCACACCACAATGTACATGAAATGGTTTTAATAAATATTTGGAGTAAGCAAGATTTTCCTAAGGAAGAAGCACCAATGCTTTGCTTCAGAAATATTTTGCAAAATAGTGTTAAAAAATCACTTGCCAATTCGAATGAACCTGAAACAATTAGCAAGGACTATAGAAAGAGAAAATTAACTTTTTAAAAACAGATCGCCAGGTGTGGTGGTGCTCCATTGTAATCCCAGCACATGGGAAGCTGAGGCAAGAGGATCAAGAGTTCAAGACCAGCTTGGGCTACACAGCAAGACCCTGTCTCAAAAAAAAAAATTAAATAAGGGCTGAAGATGCGATTCAGCTGGTAGAAAGCTCATCTAGCATGCACGAAGCCCTGGGTTTGTCCCTAACACCACATAAAACCCGACTTGGTGGCACACATCAGTATTCTGGAGGTGGAGGCAGGACATTGGAAAGTTAAGGTCCTTCCCCACGATATACAGCTTATATGGGACTCCACCTCAAAACATTAAACAACACATTTTAGATGTGAAACAAGTTTTAAAGCAGGACATTTTAAATGGCAGTGTTTTGAAACAGAGACTCTGAAAAGTTATGATGACATAGAACATGTTTGCCAAGACTAGCAATTTGCTCCCTAAAATGACCAAGCTTATGTATATTTCAAGTTCTACCTTGACAGGTGTGTGTGTGGGGGGGGGGAGAAAGTAGGACTATTCCATGCAGATTATACAATCATAATGGCATTACTTATCAAAGGCTCACTTTATGCCAAGGGTTTTCCAAGTAACACCTTTTCTCTCTTTTTTAACTCGAGATAAATACGTTCAAACATAAAGAATAGTTACGACAATATAATGAATATCCATATAACTATATACTCAGCCCATTTAACATTTACCTTTGTTTTTTATTTTTCTGAATCATTAAAAACAGATACAATAAATATATATTAAAAAAGAAAAAAAAACACAGATAATAAATGTGCTCCGAACATGTCAATGTTCATGCTAAAAAATAAAGCCACTTTGCTTCATAAGCATAAACCATGGTCCCATCTAATAACTTTTGTCTTAAATCCCCTAATACCCCTGTCCACATTCAAATTTCAGCGGTCTCTATAACATCTTCTGTATTTGGCTTATTATATCTGAATCAACCAAGAGCAAGTCACTGCATTTACTTATCATGTCTCTAGTTTCTTTTCATCTAGAGCAGCTCTCCCTCCATTTTGCCTGCTATTTGGTTTTTAGTCACAGCAGGAAGTCATTCCCTCCCCCGACCCCAATTTGCTCTGTTTCACAAATTGTTTCCTCTTAGGGCTATTTTAGTCTTCCAACATTCACAGTTTCTGAGATAGGAGGAGGGGTTTACGTTGAAGTTAGAGATTCTTGGAAACAATCTTTCATAGACCATGCTGGCCTTCCATATTACATTCCCTCTGGAGACAGTGTCAGGTTGGTCCACTATTATTGGTGATCAGATAGATCTGGGATGAGGTAGGAGGGGCCAGGTTTGCCCTCAAGGTCCAGTTTTTCTCCTCATGGTCAGCAGTAATCTCTGGGGGATAATTGGATGGCCTGTGACTATGTCTATCATCTTTTGCACCAAGTAGTTTCCTTGGTGATCCTGGCAATAATCAATTGTTTCATCTGTCCCGGACCAATAGATGGCGATTTTGTAATCTTATTCTTTTCCATTATTTTGTGAAGAAGACTTTCTTCCTCATCAGCTAGTGCTACTTGGTTTCCTCAAAATATAGCTGCTATTAGAAAACAGCATAAATGTTTATTTCCTTTATCACTTTTTAAAGTTGGTGTAATCGGTCAACACCAGTTTTGTGATAAATACGGATTTCTTAAATTCCTTCGGGGGTGTGTGATGTTGTATAGTTATTTATGATTCTTTTTTAGTTTATCGTGGATATTTTTGACGCCCAAATTGTTCTAATTCTGTCCTGTGCACCTTTTGAAAGAACCTTATTTTTCTTGGGACTCTGCTTGACTTTCTGGCACGTGTCCCAAGAGGTTTCCTTATTCGTTCCCAGCTTTGACCTGGCATTAGCCGTTTCTCCAAAGAGTCCTGGATATGTTTTAGTGAGGAGTATTTAAGAGATTCAAACCTGGGTGTCAAGGACAGCCTCTGGGCCCTCGGTTTGCGTCCATCCTTTCAGAATCAGCCATCGAAGATGTTTGGAGCTTGTTTTATGACCTTGTTTAAAAGGGAGGAAACCAAGATCACAGGGGCCAGAAAGTGCAGCGATGGGATCTGAACCCGGGAAGGAAGCCCAAGGTGTCCTGAGGGGCGAGAGACTCCGGTCAGCGAAGGTTTTAGTGAGTCGGAGGAGGGGGCTCACACCTGAACTCCGGAAGCAGAGGCAGGGGGATTGCCCCGAGTTCAAGGTCAACCCAGGACAGCCGGGCTGCAGGGCGGGGATCCAATCTAAAAAAAGAAAAAAAAATCAGGATAAAATGAGGAGAGAGAGAATGAAAGAAAAGGAAAGAAAAAGGAAAAGAAACGAAGGAAAAAGAGGTGAGGGTTTAAGCGCCTCCGAGCGGGGCGAGAGGACTCCCGGATGCGTCCGCAGCTCCCCAGCGCTCAGTCCCCAAGCGCACCGCAGCGCTCAGGCCCCACCCACCTGACTTCTCACTGGCCAATCATAGAAAGTCTAGCGCAGAGGGCGGGACATGAGGTGAAGATTGGCCAATCCTCAGGGGCAACTCACGCGGGCGGGCCGGCAGCCAATCAGCGGAGCGCTCTCCCCGGCGCGCCCCGCCCACGCGCCGGTGTTTTCCTGGCCCGCGGCGGCGCGCTCGGCGGGTCGGCAGCGCTCTGCTGCTCCGCGCTTCGCTCCGGTCCTCGGTTCGTGTCCCGCGCGGGCCGTGCTGGCGGCGTCGGACATGGCGTGCGAGGGCCATGCAGGCCAGGAGGGGGACACCTTCCTGTACTTCGCCTATGGCAGCAACCTGCTGACTGAGAGGATCCACTACCGAAACCCCTCGGCCACCTTCAGCTGCGTGGCGCGCCTGCAGGTCAGTGTCCCCCCCGTGGGCCGGGCTCCCCCGGGCACGCGTGGGGAAAGCGACTTCCCCGGGCATGGGTCCGGATCCAGGCCCCCAGCTCCCCACGCGTGGCCCTGGCCCGCCGCGTGTGACCCCAAAGCACAGGCTCCCCGCTCCCCGAGGCTTCTCCCAACCTGGGGACCCGGTTGCTTTGTTACAGGACTTGTGGCACAATATTGTAGAAACCTGTCGTGAATCTGCCTTTTTTTTTTTTTTTCCTTTCTGATCTGAAAGGTCTCGAGAGCAGGAACTTTGCTTTCACCTTAGGTCAGTAGCTGGATGAATTTGAACCAACTCTGGTAAACCATTGCACTTAACAATGCACTCACTCAATTTTTTTTTTTCTGACACTCAGCGCTGGGGATACAAAGATAATTGAGCATTATTTCTGCTTTGAGGGCCTCCCAGTCTGCAAGAGAGCTGTGCAATCTGTTATTTGACTGTATTGAGCTAAACACATGGATTTCTGCTAACCTTATCAGGGTTCTAAGCTGAACTGGCTGATTTCAGCGGGATAAAAACAAACAAAGACAGGTGTTGAAAGGCTGTCAGGAGAGCTCATAGAATGGTCAGAAAGGCAGAAGCAGAAAGCTGACAAAACAGACTGGCATAAAGGGAGATGCGGCCATCCTACAAGGCAACCATCACCGGGCAGAGTGGGCCCAGAGAGCTACTGCTGCAAACCTGCTGAATTTGGTAAACATGGATGCTGTACTGGACCCTTCCTGGCCCTGATATGTCAGCCACCACCAGGGTGGTGTCCCTGATAATCTTGAATGCTAGCTCTAGTTCCAAACCGTGGGTGGGTGCCCCGATTGAAGCAAATCTCAGAGGAACCAAGTTTCAAAGGTGAAAGTACTCTCTGGTACTCCTCTCTCTCCCTGTCTGCAAACTCATGGTCCCTTTAAGAATGAATGTCCCAAGTGTCAGAAGCGAGTTCAAATGCTTATAGTCAGCATGGAACGGAGACATCAAAAACATGATTATTCAGTTTAAGGGCATGCAAGGTGTTACCATGTATGAGGACCTGACCAGGATACTCAGGAAAGCCCTACAAAAAATGTGACTTCTAAGCTGAGTCCTGAATGAATGAGGAATAAACAGAACAGAGGAAGCTGGAGTGTCGGAAGGGAGATAGGGCTTCAGGACTGAAGAGAGAGGACCAGAGTCCATGGAAACTTTGGATGGTCTCTCCAGGGTAGTGAGAAGACTCATTGTGAACGCAAATGAATGAATGATCTGATTTAATCTGTGAAAGCCCATTCTGGTCACTGTGTGACAAGAATGAGCATGCAGACCCAGTTAGAAAATCTTGTAACCTTTATGTTAAAGATAATGAACTACTTAGGGTCGTGGCAGGGGGAGGTAGATGCTTCGGGAGATACTTAGGAGATAGCATTTTTAGTGTTGGTGACTGAGTGAAGGAGGAGGTATCCAGGTGATCAAGTTTTTACACAACCAGGTAGATGATGATGATGATGTTTTTGGAGGAGATTGATGTTTACAAAGGAAGATTTGTAAGTTCCCTGTGAATATAATTTGAAACAGTTCTTAGACCACCAGGCAAACAAAAACATTAGTGAATATTTGTTAGTGTGTTCGAAGTTCAGAAAAGATGTGGGCAGATTTCAAATGAGGGAAGCATTCTATGTTGTTTGAAGCTTCTGCAGGGGTGTATGTCCTGTGCAAATTGCTGAGCTGAGCCCCAAGAGAACCTGATGTTTAAAGACAGAAAAGGGGAGTGGAGAAGAGTTTGCAAAGGGAATTAAGGAGAGCAGGGATTGCCTCAAATTTTTTTAAAAAGGGGGTTGATCAGGACAGGGTGGAGCAAGATGGGGAATGAGATTTATCTGTTAGATTTGGCAATAAGCAGCCAGTCCCTAGTGTGGGTTGTAACTTTGATCACACCTACTGATATTCTTCCAGGGATACTTGGTACTGGAATACCTGTTGTGCGACTTACAGGTCCTGATCATATGAACCAGCCTTCATCTTGAAATGTCTGATAAGATGTAAAATATAAACCTGGAAAGAACCCTAGCCTTGTTATCGTTTTTTTTATTTTACTGTTAAAGAAATTAAGCCCCAGAGAGGTGGGAAAATGTTCCTAGGTCAGACAAACCAAGTACAGATCACAGTCTTCCCCAGGATCAAGATGCTCAATCCTCCTGTCCAACTAGAAATGGGTATCTATTGCTTCTTAGTTGGAAGACCTTAGGGGAGTGGCTTCATCCTTCTAATCTGTAGATTAGAAAATAAGTATAGCAATAATTCTGTAGGCAAGCGGAGATGATTTATACACACACACACACAATAGTGTACTATTCCTCTTATGGTTATTGGAGATAAATGAGTACAATTCATAGTATTAAAATACAATTCATACAAATCACACTCAAATGTCAGCTCCCTTTGAGTAAATATAGTGATACATACATGCAACATACTCTACAGATGTAAATGTATATTGTAAAAACAAAGCAAAAAGTACCCCAATCACTCAGCTTATAAAAATATGTGTATATGTAAGTTAGATGGCAAGTAATTTTTATAAATGAAAGCTATTGTGTTAAACTATTGGGTTATAGGATCTTTTTCTTTAAGTGTTCTTTTTAAAAGTTAAAATAGTTACAACATGCTATTTTTAAGAGAATACATGAAAGAATAGTTTGAGATCAGTGTCCTTGTTTCTTTTTTTAATATATATTTATTGTCCATAATAACATTATTTAGTGGGCAAACAATGAGTTATCGCCAATTCCCCAATGCCCCCCCTCCCCATCCCCAATCAGCTGGATATCCTCTTCCGTGGGTCGTCTGGATCAGTCCTTGTGGCAGGGGACCATGGATATCCTAGTACTCAGCCTGGTTCTCCTGGCCCAAGTGTGTTGTTACTGTGGGGTGCCATGCCTCTGGATATTCTCCCCCACCGCGGCTCTCACAATCTTTCCGCCCCCTCTTCCGCTCAGTTCCCTGAGTCATGGTGGGTGAGTATTAAGGCTGCTTTAATGTTGTGAGCTTAGGGGTCTTTGTGTCGAAAATTGTTGGTTTCTGTCACCCTGGCTTATCTTGTGTTGATTGAATGGCTATGGGTCCCTTGTTCGTCCCGTCATACTCTGCGGGGTTCCATATGGATCCTCCACGATATGGCTGTGGTGGCTCATCTCTTGCCTGGATCTCAGCTATCTGCCTATGGTTGGATGGTAGGCTCAGATGGACCACAGCTCTCTCGCTGCATCCTGAAAAATACAAACACATTCTCCATCGTAGAGTGAGATCAGTCTAGGTTAACAAATATACACAATTCTGGATTACCAAGATTCTATTTTTAGTAGCCTCCCCATCAATCGCTCCCATAGTGCATCTTTTCTTGTGAGCCCGAGTACGGGATCTGGTGCCTATCGCCCTGAATCCCCAGTTCCAGTCAAGGGCTCTCCCTCCCTAAGTGGAATATTTGGCCGAATTTAAAAGCTGTTGATTGTCTCCCCCAGGCCCAGGCTTCTCCATTGCACTAGTGCTCCTTTCTTGGTTCTCTGTTCTCTCCCAGTAGGAGGTATGGTCAGCCTATTCATGGCCGCAGACTGTGTTTCATGCCGTTGGCCTCTGTTTACTCCAGCTGTCGTTGATTAGCTTCCCCTGGCAGCTTGTGCAGTGCCTTCCAGCGCTACACTAATTACCACCTGGGGGCTGGTTACCATTCTGGACCTTGAAGGGTCTCTGGATGCTGATTGATGGCATTCTGTGGTTTCTTCAGCAACAGGGTTTTGCCTCAGGCCTGGGGGGAGCATTCAAGGGCTTTGACAGAATTCTGTCTTGTTTTTGGAACCTCATGGGTCACTTTGGTCAACAGCTCAGTGAGGGAAGGAACCAGTGACTGGGACCAGGGGTTGTCAGACTGATCAATTATTCACAGGCTTAGACTCTCTCCCCTACTACGCATGGCCCCTCTTGCCAGTACAGTATGCTCGTGAGGATTTTATGTTTTTGAACCTAATTTGGTTTAGCCTCATGCTTAAGCCGTTCTCCTCCCCCCATCCCTTACCCCTCATTCATAACTTCTTTCTACTAGTCTGCGTAGAGTTTACGGTTATCCTGGATAAGGACCACATATGAGGGAGAATATGCGGCGTTTGATTCTCTGTTCTTTTGAGTGTTCCTTGTTTCTTTTTCTTTGTCTTCTTATATACATAGAGGGAACTCAAAAACTGTTTTGAATGTTTAACTTATGGAATTCGAGGTAAATCCCTTTTTATTTTGAGGAGGGAAATCTGGTTTCCAGTAGATATTAATCATATCACTTTGGTTTCCTTTGTAGGGTTTTAAGCTTGACTTTGGCAACTTCCAAGGCAAAACAAGTGAGAGGTGGCACGGAGGTATAGCTACCATTTTTCAAAGTCCTGGCGATGAAGTGTGGGGAGTAGTGTGGAAAATGAACAGAAGCAATATAAGTTCCCTGGATGAGTAGGTGGCTTCTAATTATAAGTTAAAAATAACTAATGCAGAAAGTGGGCTGAATGGAAGGATGTGCACTCATTCATGTGTTAGTTTTTAAAAACTATGTAACCATATAGTACAGACATTCAGAATCAACAACAGCTTCAGTAATATGAGTTCTTTGAAGTCTAGAAGGGGCATACTTTCTGATGGAAACCCTTATTTTTTGTTTTGTTTGTCTTTTGTTTAAAATTTCTCTTTCTAGTTTTATTTTGTGAAAAGGCATGGGGACTTTTGTAATTTCATAACTTTACTAATTTTGAAAGCAAATTGATTGAGCTTTTAAAGATTCCTTAAGATTGCATTGAGTTAGTAATTTGTAGAAAGCATTTAGCAACATGTTAGAAATGTATGAGAATACTTTTTATAACTGAAACACCCAGAGTTGTGGGACAGTGTTTAATAGAAAGCAAACCCGCAGAAAAGTTGGCCTTGAGAAGAACATGTTATCTGTCATGCTTGCACTTGGCCTCAAGCTGGAATACGCAGTCTCCTTTGCTTTTCTCTGGGTAAAGTCTCTTGCTGTCAGAACATAGTGTCCACTTTTCCTGGTCTAGAAAACAATGTTTCAGAAGTGTAAAAGTAAAACTAAGTATACTGCAGCATGTTTCCAGACAGGCTGAGATATAAGAAATCTATTAGATGTACACCAAGTACAGCTGTCCCTCCATATTCACAGGGGATTGCTTCCAGACCCATGCGCATGCCAAAACGTGCAGACATTCAAGTTCCTTTTTATCAATGGTCATAGTGTTTACACATAACCTACACAGAGCCTGTGTTGTTATGTCATCTCTAGGTTATTTCAGTACCTAGGGCAGTGCTGGCACTGTGTAAATAGTTGTTACACTGTAACAACATCTTTAAGGGAATAATGATGAGAAAAAAGAAAAAAAAACGGTTTTATGTTAGCTCCATATATATATATATATATATATATATATATATATATATATATATATATATATATATATATATGTGACCTTAAAGTCTAGATTGGTTGAATCTGTAGACACAGAACTTGTGGTACAGAGAGCCCACTGTGATAGGAAGTCTCAGTCTTCCTAATCTAAATGCTGAACAGAGAGAAAACATCCATATAGAGAACTGAGTTGTTAAACCTGTGCCTTGACTGGATTAGAATATTTATCTAGTATCCAAATTCCCTATAGTCACATGTGGATGAAATGCAGCTCTTCTGGTTTCAGGCAAGAAGGGGTGAAAAGTGGAGTGTATGTTGTAATAGAAATTAAAGTTTCGACTCAAGAAGGAAAAGAAATAACCTGCCGAAGTTATCTGATGACAAATTATGAGAGTGCTCCCCCGTCACCACAGTATAAGAAGGTAAGCTCCCCTTTCACCAAGAGAAATTGAAGAGTATCTTGTTTTAAAGCATTGTAAATTCCACATGAATATCATCTTAATCAAAATGTTTGCAACTACAAAATAATAGTTATTTACCTGAAGGGAAAATATAAAAATATTATGCGGGAGCTGAGGCTGTAGCTCAGTGGTAGAGCAAGTTCCTAGTATGAGAGAGACCCTACTTCCTAATTGCGGAGAAAAATATTGCTCAAATTTATGTGTAATAATAGAACCGTGTTTATTAAATTTTGTTTATTGAAAATACTCTGGGGTCTGGAGAGATGGCTCAGGGTATACAAACACTTGTTGCACAAGCCAGAGGACCTGGAATCCTCAGCCTCACATAAGAAGCCAGCCATACCTCTTACCTTCAGTGGTGAGTGAGGTAGAGACAGGAGCATTGCTGGGGCTTACTGGCCAGCCAGTCTGACCAAGAAACAGCAGCTCCAGGTTCAGTCAGAGATTCAGCCTCAAAGGAAATAAGGTGGAAGAAGGAGAGGAAGGACACCTGATGTTCTCTGGCCTTCACGTACATGAGCACCATATACACACATCTCCCAAAAGGGCCTTTATAAATTTATGCAAATAGAAATTCCAGAGTCTGGGGAAATGGCTCAGTGGATTCAGTGTTTACCAAGCAAGCAGGAGGACCCATGCAAAGGCTGGGTGGCTGTGGCGAACTGCCTGTAATCCCAGTGCTTAGTAGAGACAGGATGCTTGGGGGAAAACTAGTCAAATTAGTGAGTTCTGGGCATAAGTGAGAAACCCTAACATAGTGAATAAAGTGGAGATGGATCCAGGAAGACACCCAACATAAACCTCAGGCCTCCAAACACATGTTCAGGTGTGCACCACACATGTACCTACACACATATAAACACATACACACATAACACAATCACACATACCAGCATTTCAGATCTGTGTTTCCTTAAAGTAGAAATGAGATATGCATATGCTTTTATAATTTTCTTCAGAACACCGTTTTTATGAGCAAGATTCTTTTTGATCAGACAAGTGTACGTCCTACTGCTGAAATGTTTTCCATCCCTAAATGGAGACAACAGTTCACTAGAGTCAGGAAACCATGGGAGGCCCCAGCACCCTTGTTAGAAACCCGAGCTTAGGAATTTACATGGGCCCCATGGGACATGGCTGCAGGTCCTGGTCAGGATCTTGAACATGCCAGTGACCAGTTGCCCCTTTGTCTTCTGTTTGTTGAGAGCAAATGTAGACAGTGAAACTGAAAACCAAAGCTGCCTCTGCCATGCATAAGCCCCTCTGCCGCATAATTATTTTGAAGAATTGTAGTTTTGCTTAACACATCATGTGAATTCTGTACATTAGGATAAAGTTTTGTCTTAATATAAAAATACTTAAATTGCATTATTAAGTAAATTGATTATCTGGGAATATGTTTCCTGAGGCTTTGAAAGCTCCCTGCATACTCACATGTAGTGCAAAGAACTGCTCTGGGGTTTGTTTCATAATGACCTTTTCTGCGGTTGTCTGAAGGCTAGTGTCTGGAACACTGACAGTGTAAACAGTGCTGTAATATATTAAATTTATTCCTAACTAAAGGGTTTCTTTGTCTTAACCATTTCTAGGTTATTTGCATGGGTGCAAAAGAACATGATTTGCCACTGGAGTATCAGGAAAAGCTAAAAGCAATAGAACCAAATGACTATAAAGGAAACGTCTCAGAAGAAATGGAGGAAATTATCAAAAAGCAGGAATCAAAATTGTCCAGAACATAACAGTACACCTAAGGATCTTCTCTGTGTGCTAATATGAAGTATTTTTAATGTTTGAGAACAGGAACCTGGGATATCTCTTATGTTTAATCTGTTTATTTTCAACACTAAAATGAGGGGGTGTCTCACTTGGATAATTCCTTATTTTCACACTGTGAAAAATAACTGGATCTAGGCTGGTGATTCAAAGGGGACTGTGAGGCATGGGGACTGTGACAGATGTGGCTTCTGCTGTGGGCACTAACACTTTGTTCTTGATCTTGAGCTGACCTTGAGTTGATCTTGAGCTTCTTGCCCAGTGAGAAAGGATAGGTTTCAGCATGTTTGATGACAGTGCTAGGAAATTGCTCTGTTGTCTTTTTAAAAATAAACTTAATAAGTAAGCAAACTAGACAGTTAATAATAACATTTTAAAAGTTAGAAAAGTGAGCAATAAATGTATTTGTGGTTAAACCTGCATTCCCTACTAAAGGACTCCATTCCATCATGTTGTTTAACTCAGGTCATCATACCTGACGCTGACCTTGGCAATGTAGAGGCTATGTTAAAGGAGTGTTCCTTCTTACCATACTGGGGATTGGATTTGGGGACTTGTGCAAGCTACGCATGTTCTTTACCCCTGATCTACATCTCCAGCCCCGTTTTTCATTTTGAGGTGATCTCCCTAAGTTGCCCAGGCTGACCTTGAACCCATAATCTTGTAACCTCTCTAGTAGTTGAGATTATAGGCCTGCACTTAAGTACTAGTAACCATTATTGGGTGGTTGTGGGTAGTGGGTTTTCTTTGTTTTACTTTTTTGAGACAGGTTCTCACTGTGTAGCTCACTTAGACCTTGCATTCAAGATTCTCCTGTCTCAGCCTTCTGAAAGCTGGGGTTTCGTCTGCATCATCACTTGCCGCAGGGGTTTCCCTTTCTGCCAGTGATTTGGGACCTTTAATCACAATATGACTAGATTTGGAATAACATCTAGCAACCACAGTTCTGAGAAGTATTTTTGGACTTGTAAGAATTTGAGGGACATCTGCAGGGTGCACCAGCCTCTCTTCCATGACAGGTGAGCTGTGAGCTCAAAGAACAGATAGTGCTAGGAAGAAATGACCCTAATGTCGTGGGGTTCAGATGCCAACAGAAACAGTGGAATTAGGCATTAATGTCAGAGCACTCCTGCCACAGGAAAATGAACCTGGAAACTGAAACTAGGACCCTAGGAAAGGACTGACATGACCTCCACTCACAAGCCCCAGTACTTCTCATTAGTGAATGCAGAAAAATTAATTTAAATTTGTTTAAAAATGAAACTTAAGGCTGGGGAGATGGCTCAGTGATTAAAGGCCCTTGCTTGCAAAGCCTATTGATCCAGGTTTTATTCCCCAGTACCCATATAAAGTTAGACTAAGGTTGCACATGCACCTGTGAGCCCATCACACCTGTGACTATGGGTGCTGGAGCCAGGGGAATCAAAGTTTGCAGCTAAGGCTTACATCAGCAAGAGACCCTAACTCAAAAAAGGTGAAGCACAGACAACAACTGTCAGCCTGTGCACAAGCACATACATGCGCGCACAAATAACACTACATTCAAGTACTTAAAACTTGTTTTTTGAGATGTTAGAGTTATCAAAAAACTTAGCCAGGTATGGTAATTAAAAAGCCAAGGAACCATGGAACCCAGGAGAAAGTTCATATTTTTCAAGAGCTAGAAAACAGAAACCTGTCAGAATCTAGTAAAATAGCCTTTGAAAATGATTTCCCCAGCGTCAACATAAAGCCAGCTGCAAAGTGGCACATGGAGCTATGATCCCAATGCACCTCGGACAGTGGGAAGCAGAGCCAGGAGAAACCAGTGGATCAGAGGCCAGCTAGTCTGACTGTTGGCTGGCAGTTGGTTTGCAGCAGCAAGGACCCTGTGTCAAAGAAAGCACAGGAAGTTCTCTGATCTCAGCAAGTGTGCCTGCCCACACACAAGTAGTTAACAAAAAAAAAAAAAAAAAAGAAAAGAAAAACAACCCAAGACATCTCAAATGAAGGAAACATAAAAAAAAAAACAAAACATCACCAGCAACCTTATCAAGGAATAGAGAAAATCCTCTGAACCAAAGGAACTGTTCACAAAGGAATGTTTGGAGCATCAGAAAGAAAAAAGGCAATGGGGATCGAAAAGAATGAATGCATGGAGTTTGCTTCTTAGTATCCTAAATTGTACTTGATGCTTAAGGCAAAAATTCTAACATTACTTGCTGAGGTCCTGAAATACGGGGGATGTTTAAAGGAGCAAAAATAAAGGAAAGCAAGGTTTCCAAATTTCACCTCAATGTATGAAAATGATACCCATAAGCCAAAAAGTTGTGTATACAGGGTATACCTAGAGCAACCAATTAAAAAATATATATAAAGGAGTTACTCAAAATCAAATGTAAAATTCCTAAAACTGTTCATGTAGCCAGTGAGAAGGCAAGAAGAAGCTAAGTGTGCTAGAGCATACTATAATCTCAGCACTTGGCCGACTTTGGGAAAATTGATTTCAGCCAGCATAGACTACAGAAAGAAAACATAGAAGAAAAAAGGGAAAAATGGCAGACTTCTTTCAACATACCAATAATTACATTAAGTATAAGTGGTCCGAGTATACCAATTAAAAACAGAAATTGGCAGAGTGGATTAAAATCATGAGCCAGTTTCATTCTGTCTATAAGAAACATAACTGTAATCATATAGTTTGAAAGAAACATGGTGGGGAATGACACTGAGGTAAAGGAAAGAACAAGCAGCCATGTTAGTAACAGGCAACAGAACAGGGCGTATAGTGACCTTCACCCAGTTCAATTTATGAAGCTAATAGTACTCTGATACCAGAACCAGACAAGGGCAATAGATACAAAGTAAGCCCACAACTGAATACCCTTCATGGATTTGGGTACAAAAATCCTTAAAATAAGAGTAGGTGGTACTGAGCAATCCATAAGAATGTGGTTCCACAAATAAATGGTACAAAGTGTAGTTCCCTCCAGAGATGGTTATGTTGACTCAGGACCTAGTCATCAAAGTAAGCCACTGGACCAACAGAAAAAAAAAAAAAAAGTCACAATGTCAGTCAGTGCAGGAAAAGATTTGATATAAGACAAGCCATTCATAACAAAAAGTCCAGAAAAAATAGGAAGAGAAGAAAGCTAAGAACATCTCTACGATCACTACAGTCAGCATTATATTTTATTTATTATTATTTTTTTAAATATTTATTTTCAAGCAGAGAAATACAGAGAGAGAGAGAGAGAGAGAGAGAGAGAGAGAGAGAGCGCACCAGGGCCACCACCTTGTGGGTCTGGCTTATGTGGGTCCTGGGGAATTGAACCTGGGGCCTTAGGCACTGGAGGCAAGTGCCTGAACCGCTGAGCCATCTCTCCAGCCCCAGCATTATATTTTATAGTAAAAAGGTTGAATGCTTTCCCTCTGAAGTTGAAAGCAAGGACATGCTGTCTCCACTCCAACACAGTGCTTGAACTTCTTACTAGTCTGTGCAAGGATAAGAAAACATACAAACTGGGATAAATGAAGCCATTCATTTGCACATTATTGACATGATTGTCCATACAGAATATTCCAAGGAATGTATTTAAAAAATAAAATCCTAGAGCCAACAAAGTAAGTTCAGCAGGGTTAGAGGATACAAGATAGCCTACAAAAAAATCAGTTGTATTGCTATGTATAGGAATTGTATTCCTATATACTTGAAAGGAACACAGGGACACTGAAGTTGAAAACACCACACCATCTGATGATGTAGGTCAGTGGTAGATTGCTTGCCTGACATGAGCATGGCCCTGGGTTTGATCCTCAGTACAGCCCCCAAATTAATAAAAATACAATGTACAGATTTTAGCTAAATATTTATTAAGGTGAAGTCAGCATAACTATTTTAAGTGAACAATTTAGTGGCATTCAGTATATTCACAAAGTACAACCTCCATCTCTAATTCCAAAACATTTCATCATCCATGAAATTAATTACATACCCAATAAGTTACTGCCCATTTCTTCCCCCTCAAGCTTGTCAACTACCAATCTGTTTTCAGTATCTATGGACTTAGTTGCCCTGTATATTTAATATATATGGAACCACTGGCCATGACATTTTGTATAGCTTCTTTCCCTCAGTCCAGTGTCATCAAGGTCTCTCCACATTGTAGTGTGCATCTGAATTTCCATTTCACAGACCAATAGCATTCATTTGTATGTGCATACTACAAATTTGTTTATCCCTTCATCCATTGATGGGTATTTGGATGGTTTTTATAGTTCTGCTGTGAGCATTTGTAGTCACATATTTTAGTATCTCCTTTTGTTTATTGTGGGTTTATATGTAGGAGCAGAATTAAAAGATCTTTGATAATTCTGCATTTATGAAGTAACCGAAATATCCCACATTGGCTGAAACATTGTATATTCTGACCAGCCATCTATACAATTGCTTTTAAAAAATGAAAATATTAGCTGGGCATGGTGACTCCTTTAATCCCAGCACTCAGAAGGCAGAGATAGGAGGAGGATTGCTGTGAGTTCAAGGCTACCCTGAGACTACATAGTGAATTCCAGGTCAGCCTGAGCTAGAGTGAGACTCTACCTGTGATGATTAAGTTTTGTTGTTAACTTGACCTTTTTAGTAATCTTAGGTGGGTCTCTGAGGATGTTTGCAGAAAGGCAGCGTCTCAGAGGGGCAGGATATAAGGAAGCTCAGGGAAGCTAGAAGTTAATATCCCTTCCTGTGAGGGCAGTACACGAAGGAAATTCCAGAGACTCAGGAAGTCAACAAGTCTGGGATAGGGTTGCAAGACCCCACCCTAAGGCTACATAAAGGGGGAGAATATCTCTCTTCCCCCTTCCTGCATGTCTGGCTGCTGGTGCTTGTCATGCATCTCTTCATTGGCATTGGAACAAAGCTTCAGCCTTCCATCATGGACTGAAGACCAGTAGCTCCCCAGGAAGCCTTCAGGCCTTCAGTGCTGGATTGGGACTGCTGAGGCATCCAGCCACGTGGACTGAGCAGCGACTAGTTCCTTGACACAGGCTTGCAGACTGCTATTGTGGGACTGCCATGAGCTAATCCAATTAATCCCCTTTTTACTACAATTTATTCTGTTGGTTCTGTTCCTCTAGAGAACCCTGATTAATACATTATCTCAAAACACCAACAAAAAAAAGGGAAGGAAGAAAATACTTAGATGCATGTAGTAATCCTAGCACTTGGGAAGCTGAAGAGGGAAGATTGTGAGCCTGGGACCAGCCTAGACTATATACCGAGACTTTGTCTCAAAAGCAACAAAATAAAAAATGAAAATACTTGGGTGTAACATGTTAGAAATGTGCAGGAAATGTGTAGTAAAAAGTACAGAATACTAGTGAAAGAAAGCAAAGTACTTAAATAAATGGCAAGACAAATGGTAATATGCATGCATGGGAAATTTTTGCATCATAAAGTTGTCATTTCTTCCCAAGCTGATGCAAGGATTTAATACAATTACTATCAGAATTGAAGCATGATTTCTGAAGCTGAGGTGGAAAAATCAAAAGAGCTGTAACAAGTAAATCAGTATATAAAAAAAAAAGAATGAGAGAATTCAGTGTACTAAATTTCAAGAGTGTACATTTGTTGGGATTTAAAGTTGAACTTTTCACCCACCCCTAATGTACCTTATTGGCACAATACCAATTTCCAGCTGTAGATACTCTTCCTCAATCTTATGTGCTGCTTTCTTTACATTCTGTTCTGTTCTTTCTAATCTGACATGTCAACTGCCTTGTCAATTAGGTGTCACCTTGGCAAATCCACTCACAGTTTTGACAAAAATCTTTCTAGCTCCTTCTTTAGATAAGATAAACTCAATACTCTTTCATGTTTACATTCCTTTGATGATTAGCCTTTAAAAGCAATCCGCAGATGTGGTCTCTTTAAGTTCCTTAATTAGTTAACTACTACTTGAACTTTTTACCTATAACCTTGGTAATAACCAGATGTACTTTACCTAATAGAAAATGAGCTCCCCTTTCAGTTGTGCATACTTCCAGTCAGAGTTCTCCCTGTGAGGTCACTCCGTTATAAACTCTGTCTGAGATCTGTTTTCTCAACATCATCTGACACACATTGTTAGCCAAAGAATGAATACATAGACCAATGAAACAGGACAGAGAACCCAAGAAAATACCCCCCGAAATGCACCATACTAATTTTTGGCCAAGGTAATGGTGCTGAATAAGCAATTAGATATTTATAATAAGGATTATGCATTATGGGAGTAAATGCATGATATTAGTCTAATATCATGGCCAGGCATGGTAACACAGCCTATAACCCCAGTACTTGGAAGGTGGAGATGGGAAGACCACAAATTGGAGGTCAGTGTGGGCGACATAATGTTACCTTACCTTGTGCTGTGGAGATGGCTCAATGGATAAAGCATTTTTTTGTTAAAGCCTTAGTACCTGTGTTTGAAATTCAAAACCCATGGAAAAGCTGGAAGCTGTGGTAAGCATCTGTAGTGCTAGCACACTAATGGAGAGGTGGGTGGCAGAGAAGAATCTTCCAGTAGCTCATGGGCCAGCTAGCCTGGCAAGTGAAATGGTGTACAAGGCCCTCTTTAGGCAAAGTTTCAGGACTGAAACCTGAAAGTTGTCCTCTGATTTCCACATGCTGTGACACACACACCCCAAAAAATACTGAAAAAAAATACCCTGTCTCAAACCCAATAACAAAATACCACAGAAACTTGTAAAACTATTAGAAAATAAAATTATAGTTGAATATCTTTGAGATATATGGCTTGCCAAATGCATGGTGTCAAGCTAAGATCATTAAATTGAAAATTTGGACTTCATCCAGTGAAGAGACAACAAGGGAGGAAACATTTGCAAACCACACATAGAAACTGTCAAAGCTTAATAGCAACAAAAGCAAATTTAAAATGAATTAAGAGCCAGGGAGACACATTTCACTCAAAGAAGACATGGGTGTGGTGGCCCATGCCTTTAATCCCAGCACTAGGGAGGCAGAGGTTGGAGGATTGCAGTGAGTTCAAGGCCACCCTGAGACGACATAGTGAACTCCAGGTCATCTTGGGCTAGAGCAAGACCCTACCTCGAAAGAAAAGGAGGAGGAGGACGACGGCAACATAGGAAGCAAAGAGGTTCTGGTAAAGATGTTCAGCATCATCAAATAAAGCCCACACTCAGGTTTCACCATTGCTGCACACTTAGCCAACTGTCTACATTAAAATGAAATAGGAGGCACCAAGTTCTGGTGAGGATACCTTGAGACCATCACTTCCTTGGATAATGGTGGAAGTGTCAAATGTTTTAGCCATTCTGGAAGTTAGTTTGATAAGTTTTGAGAAACCAACACAGCAAGTGCATTCTTGGATATTCATACAAGGGAAATAAAAACTTATGTTTATACATAAACCTGTGTAGTAATGTCTCTAGTGGATTCATCATACTAGCCAAAAGCTGGAAACAATCTAGATGTCTTTGAACAGGTTTTAAAAAAATGTCTTCAATCCATATTGTGGAATACTGCTCCACAAGAACAGAGAACTATTGATACAAACAGTGACCTGACTCTTCAGAGAATTATGCTGCATAAAAACAAAAGAGTAAAAATTAAGCCAAGGGGTTGGGGATTTAGCTCAGTGGATGAGGGCTTGCCTAGCAAGCGCAAGGCCCTGGGTTTGGTCTTCAGCACCAGAAAAAAAAAATTAAGCCAAGGTGTTTTTGATGTTATATGTGTAATGTTCTTGAAGTAATTAAACTATAGACATGGATAACAAATTCCTGGTTGCCAGAGGCTAAGGAGAGGGGGTGTGGGTATAAAGTGCGGCATAAGGGATGTTTATGGTGGTGGAAATGTGCTCCATGTCTGCTATACTCATGTCTGTTTTCTGATTCTAATATACATCAAAGCTTTGCAAGATTAGGAAAAATTGACTTAAAGGTATATGGATCTTTACATTATTTCTTCCAACTATGTGGATCTACAATTATCTCAAAATAAAAAGTAAAAAAAAAGCTGATTTTTTAAAATGATAGACTCACCAAAGAGCAGGAGACTAAATAGACACACTGGATTGGGAAGCAGGTCCCTGATAAAGCACATGATTGCCATGTGTATACGCTGGATTCCATCCTCAGGATGAAGGAGAGATTGAGAAAGAAAGGAGGAGGAAGTAAGGAAGGAGGAGGAAAAAAGTTCAGACAGGAAGAAAAGGTTTTTTTTTTATTTTAATTTTGACACTTTCGTCATGTGTATAATTTATTTTGATCAATTACTCTCTTATCCTATCTCCTCCATCCATTAGAACGTTTCTCAATTAATCATCATACTTCCATACCTCTTTCTTTTTTTGACCAGCTGAGTTAAATTAGTTACTTGTATGATCATAGATGGGAGATTACTTACTGGAGAAAGGACAATTTACCAGCGGCTCCGCCACTAACATGCTTCCCCCTCTCCCCGAGACTATTACCTGATGTTCTAGGAGGTGTGGGGTCTCCTGAGGCCCAGCCCACCCAGAACAGACTGCTGACAGGTTCAATCTTGTCCATGAAGCCACTGCCGCTGGGAGTTCCTGAGTGTAGTGGCACATCTATCCATACAAGACAGCTTTCCACAGCACTATCCCAGGCTCCTCCTCTTACATTCTTTCTTCCCCTTCTCTGTGAGGTTCCCTGGCCTCTGAACGGGGTGCTTTAAATGTCCTGGTCAGCGCTGAGCATGCAAGATGTCAGCTATTCATACACCATTCATTGCAGAAAGAAACACCAGCGACTGAGGATGTGAGCCTGAGAAACCTATGGGAACAGACACTTAGGAGGCAGTTTGGTGTCTGGTCTTCATTTTCCAGACTTGCGTAGCAGGGAGTAAGAAGCCTCACCTTCATTTTAGGCGCTGGCGTGTTTGTTGGCACATTGTGACCCACTATGTTGGCCAAGTTTCACTTTTGAGTTAGGAGCGCGCTTTCCTTTTCTCCGAAGGCAGCCAGCCTCTGATGAGACCCTCATGCCCACGCCTATGTGTGGTCACATAATTGAATGCACTTTCTTTTTAAGTCTCCAAAACGTTTAAAATTATTTACTGGAAAAATTTTACTGACATATTAAAAATTCCTTCACAAGTGGTTTTACCAGGTGAAAAGGACATAGGCCCTCCATTTGTCCCCACACTTCAGGACGCTCGGTCCAGGCGGGGCTGTCAAGTTGGCGCTAGGCGAGTTTCTTGGGAACAGGTCCTTTGGAACACCTTCTCCCCGTCATGTCCAGGCACCGGCTCCGGGTGCCCGGTGCTGGGTGGCACTCTTAGGGGTCGGACCTTGGCTGGCAGGACGAGCTCTCTGCGCGTCCGTGGCCCGGGAGCGCACTCCGCGGCTACCCCTGCGCTGCGCCATGGCGCGCGCCGCCCGCCCGCTCGTCCTGCACCGCGGGCCCCGAGAGCCGCGCGGCTTGGCTTCCCACGCCCGGGGCGGGGGAGCCGGAGCGGTGCCAGCGCCCGCCCGGCCTCGTCCGCCGCTCCGCCCGGCCGAGGGGCGCGGCCGCCGCCGACCCCGCCAGTTCCCGTTCCGGCCTCGCCGGCCGCAGTGCCCGCCCTGCTCGCGCTCCGCCCGCTGCGCTCTTCCCGGCGCCCCGCACGGGCTCCCGCGTCCCGCCACCCTGGCGACAAGTAAGTTGGGGTGGGTTCGGGGTCCCCTGCTCCGCGGGCCAGGAGCCGGGGTCTACGGGCGGGAATGCCAGGCTGCTCGCTCGGGGTGGGAGCAATGGAAGAAAGTGGGGAGGCGTCACTTCAGCGCCACCAGAATCCCTTTCCCGCTGTGGCCTAGGGCTGCAAATCGGAACCGTCGGAGGGCACTTCTAAAATCCAGGTGCCCAGGCCGAGCCCCAAATCAATCCCATCGCAATCTCTAGGTAGAAGCTAGGCTTCGGGTCAGAGGCCAGAACGCGCCTGTTAAAGGAAGGCGGCCTCCTGGAGTGCAGCCTGCAGACAGGCTGGGTGCTTCCAGCGACCCGCGCGGTCCCGGGGTCCTCTTCCCGGGATTTCACCCACCGCATAATAAGGAAACCAGACAATGCTTGGCAGGGTCGCCTGAATATCAAACTCAGGAAGGCCTCAAGTGCATGGCCTCTTCACAGATCGGGAAAAGTGTAAAGAATGACAAGTGGCCATGCATCTTTAGTGCTGCAATGCCTGCGTTGCTGGCGTTCGAAATTAAGTCTTGGGAGGCCAGTAAACTCTTGATTGTTGGGGCCTTGTCCTATAAAGAGAAATCAGTGTGTGTGTGTGTGTGTGTGTGTGTGTGTGTGTGAGAGAGAGAGAGAGAGAGAGAGAGAGAGAGAGAGAGAGAGAGAGATCTTTAAAAACAAGCTTCCTCTCTTTTTTTCTAAATCTATAACAAAATGATTGGATTGAGCAGTGTTTACATTGTTTTATGGGAATTCCATTTTCACAACATAGCTAAGCCTTTGTATTAAAAGTTCATCTATTTGAGTTTTATACATAATTTTAACATCTTGGCATGCCAGGACCTCTTGCCTCTGCAAACAAACTATAGATTCATACACAACTTTCATATGTCTGTCTTTACATGGACACTGGGGAATCGAGTCCTTGGGCTGTCAGGTTTTATAAGCAAATCCCTTTCTGCACTGAGCCATTTCCTCAGTCCCTTTCTAGGATTTATAAGATTTGCCTATGGGCTGGGGATGAAGCTCAGTTGGTAGAGTGTTTGCCTAGCATTCACTATCCCCAGCACTCCACAATTAACCATAATTTATGCATGCTGGGCACAGGACTGCAACCCCAGCACTCAGGAGGATCAAGGTCATCCTCAACTGCATAGAGAGTTTGAGGTCAGCCTGCACTACATGAGACCCTGCCTCAAAAAAAAAAACAATAATAATAACAGCCATGAAATTTACTCATGTTCAGGGTAACTTTCAGTGTCAGAGAGGAGGGGGGGGTCCCCTTGTTCTCACCTGGGAGTGGCTGCCAGGAAAGCAGAGCCATTGCACAAAGGACAGACATACCCAAATGCGCTGGGCCAGTGAGAAAGGCATGTTCAAAACCCAGGACAAAGAGGTAGAAGAGGGGTCCCTCAAAGGCTTTAAGAGTCAGTTTTTCCTTGTGGAATGGTGAACTACGTTAAGCTTTGGAGTCCATTAAACCTGTTTAAGTCTGTCATTTCAGTGATATGTGACCTTGGGGACACTATTTGACTTTATAAGATGGGGACAAAATGATAACTTTCTGCTGGCTAGCAGCTCAGTGGGGTAATATGTATTGTACACATTGTGGCACATGGCACAGGCTGGTAGTTATGGGGTGAGCAGTGTCAGTTTGTGTGCCACAACTATTTAGCACATCCACTATGACAGAGCAAGCCCCATTCTCGTGCTGTTAGACACCAAAGAAACTTTCAAACAATGGCCTCCAGGACAGCTGGGCTCTCGAGAGGGACATTGATGTGGGCACACACGAGGCTGGCTTTCCTGCTGGCAGCAGCCTTCAGTCTTGCACTCAGTATTCCTATTTTGTTCATGACTCTTGGCCTGGGGCAGAGACTTTCTTAAATGATCAAGGATAGTCAGGATTGCAGAATTCTGCAATTTCTGATGCCTGCTTCCCAGCTGAAACTGTCCCCTCTTACCCACTGGACATGTCGGGACCATCACCTCGGTAGCAGCAGCAACACTGTTACTTGATTGAGACAACATTTGAAATACACACTATGAAGCAATAGAGGCAGGAGGATCAAGTGTGAGTACAGTATGTGAGATCACTGATATTTGCTTCAACCAAAAAATAAGGCTTTGCCTGTTTTTTTTTTTTTTTTTTTCCAAGGCAGGGTGTCACTCTAGTCTTACTCTGTAGACTCAGGCTGGCCTGGAACTCACAGTCATCCTCCTACCTCTCTGCCTCCTGAGTGCTGGGATTAAAGGTGTGCACCAGCACACTCAGCTAAGACTTCTGTCTTTTATCCAAAGAAAAGGGTTCACTATTTATTCCAATTCTAAGACGTTTGATTTCTAGGGTTTGAGTTTTAAGTTGCAGTTTCTTCTAATCCCCCCTTTGGGGATTTTAGGTAAGATGAAATTGAAAAGCTAACATGTGTGCTTGTGCTGAGTTTTTGCCACCTGCAGCTAGAGGTATGTTGCAAGTTTCCAGAGTCCTGTGTTCTTGGCTGTTCTTTCCTGCTCCAGCCTCCTGTCAACCTTCCGCCACTTGTGGAAGTGACTCTCGGGAAAACTCCCTTTGGTGCTTCAGGTGCTCAGTGAAGGCAGTGTTTCTTTGAAATTTGACTCTTGTGGTAAGAGGTGAGGAGTTGCTTCCCTTTCACTTAATGGTCATGCTATAAATTTGGTCAGAGCGAGACTTCCTGTGTGCATTCTAACCTAAGCCTGAGTTTCATCTGGAGTTGACCTACAGTGAACTCTAGGCCTAGATTACTGTGCAGCCTGTCACAGCAATCACACCACCACCCTTCCCCCTTGCCCTCCTGACAGCCCATAGAGTGGCCTGTCACTCTCATAGGGTCCTGTCCTTTGATGGAACAGGATTCCCACAGGAGACACACTTGAACTGCAACTATGTCATTGCTTCATTAACACAAATAGGCTACTCACTAGTGAACTGTCACTTTGGAATATGTTTTGCTGAGAAGTCGTTTTCCTCTAAGTTACAGAAAACTAAAGTTGGTGAAAGCAAGAGCTAAATGAACACCAGGTTTGGGTACAATATTATTTATCTTTACTATATTTCCATGCTGGGGACTTGAATCTGGGGCTTTACACATGCTGAGCACTCTATACCATTGAGGTATGCCTCCCAACCTTCTTTTTACTTTTTAAATTTTGAGACAAGGTACATGGAGATTTGAAGGTGAAATGTCCTCCATAGCCTTATGTGTCTGTGATTAAGCCTCATTATTAATCCCCAGATGGTGGAACCTTTGGGAAGTGGAGCCCTGCTGGAGGAGGTGTGTAGCTAGGGATAGGCTTTGGGATAATAGAGCCAGGCTCCAAGCTTCCAGCTGTTGTAGAGGTGTGATGCATGGCCAACTCACTCTTGCTGCTTCCTTCCAGCTGATGTAACAAGCTGTGATGCTCAGTTGTCTGCTCTACCAGGCTTTCCCCACCATGATGAAACTTCCCCTCGAAACTGTAGCCAAAAGAAACCCTTTCCTTCCATGAGCTGCTTCTATTTATTTTATTTATTTATTTTTTTGAGGTAGGGTCTCTCTCTAGCCCAGGCTGACCTGGAATTCACTATGTAGTCTCAGGGTGGCCTTGAACTCGCGGCAATCCTCCTACCTCTGCCTCCTGAGTGCTGGGATTAAAGGCATGCGTCACCACGCCCAGCTCATGAGCTGCTTCTGATTGCGTGTTTTGTCCCAGCAACAAGAAGGTAACTGTTACACAGAGTCTCACTAAATTGTCCGGTCTGACCTTAAACTCTGTAGCCCACATAGGCCTTGAATTTGTGAACCTTTCTAGTAGCTGGGATTACAAACTAGCACCCTATCAATGTCCTTGGCCTTTCTGTTGTATCATCCCCACTACATGAGTTAGGTCAAAAGAATTTAGGGGATGTAATAACTTAGTGGATATTTTCAGAGCCAAGTGCAACTAGGTAGGGAAGTCACACAGTGCTGAGGAAGCACCTTAGGTGGTAGAAGAACTGTGAGCAGATGACAGTTTACTTGAGAGAATGTTTATGTTGTTCTAATTCCCAGATTGTCTTGCGACCAAAAACTTCTGTGCTTCATTTTAGCACATTTCCAAACTGCTTTCTTTCTCAAGACCAAACATTCTGGAAGGGACTTCTGGGCAGAAAGCTAGGCTTTTATTTGGGGGTTTCCTATCTCCCTATACTACAGAACATCAGACCCCTTCATTGAGAAACATTCCTGACTCCATGTAACACAGCTAGTGTTTTACCTGCAGTCAAGCAAGCTGATAAATTTTAAGAGAAGATACAAGACCTATAACAAATTAGCAGACTTGCATGGAGAAAACCTTTGGTTTGGAATCACACCCCAACTCTGTTCCTTCACTGCCTCCTCCTTTGTAAAATTGTTACAATTCTTTCCCAGCAGACTGTTTTGAGCCCTTGATGAGCTAATCTGTGAGGAGTGCTCAGCACTCCACCTAGCTTCCAGTAACTGGTGATTATTATGGTGATAATAATTATGATGATGCCTTTGGTTCCAGTGCTGGTTTTGCTGTCTCCTCCTCATGTAACCTTGGATAAGGCTGAGCTCTGAGTCTGCTTCTCTCAAATAGGGATACTGCCCATCTGGAAGAACGGGCTTGGTGCGTGCTCTGATGACATGAAGAGATGATGCATCTGACCCTGTAGACCTTAGATAATAAGTGAATGCTTTTGTAGAACTATTGTGCTACACACACATGTCTAAAGAGTTTGGGGGTGTTTGTTTTTAATTTTTCTTTGTATTTAAGCTCTCTTAGCCCCCCAACAGCTCTCTGCAGTAACTGCAGTGGTTGCAACAGTTATCACCCCCCTATCTTCCAGGTGAGACAGATGAAGCCCCATGAAGTTAAAGAATTAACCCAAAGTCAACAGAATAAGTACTCTGCCCAGGATTTTCAGGGAGCCCCTGTTCTTAACTTTAGCACCAGACGTTCATTCATTCTTGAGGACCTTCGCCCCTCGCTGCTTGCCCCACCCACCACCTGTAATAAAGGGCAAGTGTGCACATGCTTTGTGGAAATGTACGTCTCTGGACCCAGGACCCTGGCTTCTAAGAACTGCCTGCTTAGAGAGTGGAAGCCGGAGCTTCCTCTTTATGACCCTCAGATGACTGACCTCTGCTTAGCCTGAAATAATAGCAACTAAAAACAAAACCCAGACCCTTTGTTGCTGGCATTGACAAACTTTAGAAGATTTATATAATGGTTGGTATGTGATCAATGGCAGTTGAGTGTACTGAGATTATGGGTCTTTCCCCCACCTGGTGTGTAGCACAGAAACCCTGCCCAGCTCTTCCAGGAACAGGGTGAACAGGAGCAGTATTTAAAACGGGATACCATCCAAAGCAGTGGTCTGTGCTGACTACACCTCCCTTTTGACATTTCTTATTCATCTCTCTCTTCATTTGTACCCCATTGTCTTGCTTCTCTTCTTGAGACCTGACAGCCCCCCCCCCCAGAAGTATTTGTGGGGATGGAGAGCAACAAGCAAATCTTCACGTGGTGAACTGTGGCTGTTCTGACATTTCTAAGAAGGAAGTGGTAATTTCTCTGAGGGTGATGTGGAAGAGGGTGGGAAAGCTGTTTGTTTCACTCTTGGTTCTTCCTGGCCCTTTGGGGCTTTCACTCTGCAACACATTAACATATTAATTCAACAGCTATATGAGAACAAGTGTCTATTAAATACCTGGGAGCCGGGGTGTAACTGAGTGGTAGAGTGTTTGCCCAACAAGTATGGAAAGTCTCTGCATAGAAGAGGGAGATCACAAGATGGCCAAGTCAGCTTCTAGAACAATCACTCTCATGATAACTAACCAAGTCCCTTGAAAACCTGCTGGGTTAGTCAGTTTTCTGTATCCATGACAGAATACCTACAACAACCAAATTGAAAGGAGAGAAGGCTTATTTTGGTTCATAGCTTCAGAGGTTTCACTATGGTTTCTTGGCCTTGTTGGGCCTGTGATGACGTCAAGTATCCTGACAAGGAGCATGTAGTGCAGGAAAACTGCCCTCCATGAGGTGGCTGAGGTGGCTTGTGTGTAAGAGAGACGAGGGCCTGAGGTCTTAGTATTCCTTTCGGTGACCTGCCCCACCCCCTAACTTCCTTCCACTAGGCCTCACCTCTCTAAAAGTGCCACCACCTTCTGATAGCCCAGAGGCAACTGATACCTTAGCACACAGGCTCTGAGGGACACTTAAAGTATGTTTTATATACCCTAAATACATTAATGCACAAATAGATTCATCCATCATGAAGACAGAGCCCCCATGACCCCATCACCTCTACTTACCAGTACCATATAACCTTGAGGATTTAACTTCCAACACATCCCTTCTAGAAGAAATATCCAAACGATAGCAGCTCTTACTTCATATATATATATATATACTTTTTAATCCATGAATTTCAATCTAAATACAAAAGAATGAATTGTAACATGCATAAATCCTTAAGTAATAGCTTTAGAAATCCTGTGCAATTTCCACCCCCAGAACTGTAGGAAAAACAAAAAAATTAAAATGCAAAACCCTGTGTTAAAGTGTGAAATAATTCAGAAGCTAAGCGAGTATTTTTAGTTTCTAGACAAAGACTCAGCAGTGAAAGAGGACCAGACCAGAATTCCAAGCCAAGTATATCCAGCCCATAGTGCCTGCTCTGGAGTTTTCTGGAACGGATGAGTATGCATGGGTGGAAGCCTCCTAGGAGCCTAGCATTCTTCCTCAGGAGCTTCAATGGATGGTCTGTGGAAGATTTGCATCCATCCTGGCTTCAGAAATCAGGAACAAAAGAACCCAAAGACTGGAAGGAGATTGGTGGTTTGAGGTTAGAGGACCAGAGCCTATAGGCACAAAACACAGAAACCCATGGCTGAGGGAAGGAGAATATTGGACAGCTTTACACATACCTTCTCTGTTTCTATGGCTTTGGCCCAGATGAACTGAGAGGGGTGCTTTCCTTTTCTTGATCATCTGAAAATCCAAACATCTTCACATATACTTGGGAGGTACACACAGGGTTGTTTTAGTTTAGTTTCAGTGCTGGGGATTGAACTCGGGGCCTCCTACGTGCCAAGCATGCACCGTGCCACTGAGCTGTATCTCCAGAAACCAGGGTTTGAAGTAAAGAATTCTTTACTTGGAGTTTTTAGGTCACAAGGAAATTCTCCACTGCAGGGGGACTGTCCCCAGCCATAGACTGCTGTCCTGCCTCCAGGCACCTGTACCTCCCCTTGCTCCTCTTTCAGGTGTATCATAGCTGGTTGGGCAAGTCTTCTCCACTTGATAGAGAGCCTCCTCGGTGGGCAGGGAAAGCAGTCTGGCCCAGGCTGCACAGGCTCTGGAAAGGATGGTCCGCACATGGTGGTTCTGTCAGCTTGCCTTGGGGGTCTATCCACAGAAGCACTTGTTTTTTTCCCAGCAGAGCTCTGTGACAGATGAGCGTCCTGATGCTGCTGGCTGTGTACACGTGTTCCTGAGTCCTTTGGCCAGCAGTCAGCAGAGTGTTTATTCGCTCACAGCCAAGTTCCACCTCTAGTGTCTACAGTGACTAATACATGTTCTTGTGAAATGATTTTCATCTGAGAAACTCCAGACACGTTCTGAGTTGGTACTAAACACCTTCACATGTCCTCCTGCCTCCAGATCTGCTGCTGAGTAGCATTTCTTCTGCAAGCGTACTTAATTTCTCTGCAGAGTGCTAAGCCCACTGTAGAGTGCAGAGCTCTGTTGTATGTTTATTATTGTACACATCTTACCAAGGTGTCGTATTCACGGGTCCCTCAGAGATGCACAGCAAGTAGGGTGTTTTTCAAAGCCTGGATCAAACTAGGAAAGCGTGAAAGTGTCAATCAACAGTTGAGTATCAGTCCTGACAAGGCATCGCAGCGGCATGTCCCCTAAGCCGCAGGTGATTAAGTTCCAAACTATTGCACAAATACTGCTTTGGAAACTGAACGCAGGGATCTAGTTAACCAGTTTATTTTATTTATTTTTTGAGATAGGATCTCATTATTCAGTTTAGGCTGGCCTGGTTATGGTGATCCTCCTGCCTCACCTCCTAAGTGCTGGGTTTATAGATGTGTGCAACCACATCTGGCTCTCTGGTTAGCCTTGTTTTAAAGCAGCAGCTACTATGAAAGACTAAGAATGATAGGAAATGCCAGGGATGCAGTTCTGAACTTAGCCACTAATAAAGGGGCTATTCTCACAGAGTGTGTGAATCATGGAATTGTAAAAGTTATTAGAGAATGATATTACTTGCTGCCACTCTGGGGAAAAAAATCAACTTAGAAAAGTACCATCTGCTCTGAGAAAGCCATCGAGAAATTCCCAATGGGGAGAGATGGACTTAGGGGAGGGGCAGATTTAGGTGGGGCCCTTGTCCTATACCCATTCCTCTCCCCATTTGGAGGACTCCATACTGAGAGATGGGGGACACTCATTTGCTAAGGGGGATGCACCAGCTAGATGCAAACAACAGAAGCATTGCTTTGGTGCCAGGAGGCCTGAGTAACTGTTTTGGATGACCCACACCAATCTCTTCCCATGTCAAGCCCCTCAGTTTCTTCTTGTCTAAATGGGTGTGTGGGCTCCTGAAGTGCATGGTGCCAGCAGAGTGGAAGGGATGGCTCTTCTGCACCCTGGGTGGGGTTTCTGGGAAGGAGAGGCTGGCCTCTGAGGAAATATGGGGGTATCTGGACTTTCCAGAAGTCAGGCAACTGTGAAAGGACCTCTGCAGGCTTCATCACCATCCCTCCTAACTGCTCACGTCAGCTGTGTCTGCATTCCACTCTTTGTGGGAAGTGTGGCAGTGTCTGGGGTTCAAATTATATGATGTGACTGTGTAAGAGAGTGTGGGGGGAGCTATGGAGAGAGACTGACTTCTCCCTGCTGTGAAATGCTGAGGGATGAAGTGCTTTCTGACGCTTCAGTGAGTGCTGGTGGAGCTTAAAAGCATTCAATACCCAAGGCAGCTTCAGTCACCTGCCGAAAGTTCTCCCAAGGGGGTTGGCTATCAGTCAGTCTCTAGTGTGGCAGATGGGATGGAAGGACTTGTTTTCCTGGTTAAGTTATTTAAGGAATTGACAGTAAAGTAAGAAATACAGAGGAAAATACAGCAGAGAAAGTAGGAGCTATTTTGAGTTGCTGAATGTTGCATTTCCTTTACATTTGCATGAGCGTTCTATAAAAATGGGCTTGGTGTTAGCACCCCTTAACTGGTTCTTGGCTGGAGTCACTCCCCTCACTCCACTGTCCAAGCAACCATAAGAGTGACTGAGTCATGTGGCTAATCTTATAACTTTGCCTTTGAATGTCATCTGAGTGGTTCATGGGCAAACACAGTGTAATTATCTTCATTGCTTATAAAACTCCTTTAAGAGGAGGGTGTAGATTAAATTCCCCAGAATGAATCTTAGTCAAGACAAAAGCAGTGTCCTAAAGGAGAATCCTCATATTCATGAGTATATGTGTTCAAGTCATACTGGGGGTTATGGTCAAGTTGTTGGACATTCTGTCATCTGGGTGACATCAGTTTTGAGATGGGCAGACATCTACCTGAAGTAGGCAGGGAGTGATGGTTTTAACTTATTGGAATTCAGTAAATAAATGCCAATCATTGGACAGAATGTTTTGGAAACCCACATTTTTGTAGAGCAAATTCTGGCTTTGCTACAGGTGATACTTCTGGTTGATCTTCAGTGATTTTGTGTGTGTGTGTGTGTGTGTGTGTGTGTGTGTGTGTGTGTGTGTGTGCATTCATGGTGAACCAAGGCTGTCAAAGAACTCACAATCCCCCTGCCTTAGGCTCCCGAGGTGACAAGCATATGTCACTACACTCTTCTCTAAGGTATGATTTTAACAGGAAGAATCTGAAATAGTTCCCTTGGTAACTATTTGGGTGGAAAGCAGATAGTGGGTGAGAACAAGAGAGGCCCCTTAGGATCATCCACCTGTCGTGGAGAAATCAAATGAAATCATTCCAGGGGAGGGGGCTCCTAGTGAGTGGTATAGCACTGGCTTCCCATGCACAGGTCGGGTCCAGGCCCTATCCAGGAAGGCAGTTGAGCCAAGAATGTTTTACAATGTTCAGAAGTGTGTGTTATATGAAAGAAAAAACAAGGCAGTGAAAATGCTGAAACAGTTGGTAATCAGAGCACTTCTTTAATATGCTGCTCAAAGTCCTGGAATTAAAACCAAGAAGTCCCCTTTAAAGTCAATGGTCAAATGCAGCTCAAATGCAAGAATGAGCCCACAATGGTGAGACATGTCTGTCCAAGTCTCCAGAGACAAGACTAGGGGCTGGCAAATAGGAGACACCAAGTGACCAGGCTTTTTAAGTAAGAACATAACGGGCCATTGCTGTCACTTGGCTCATAAGCCACTGTCGTTAACATGACTAATCTCTGCAGGAGGGTGTAGACGAGGACATGGGATACCAGGTGTTACCAAAGAAAATATGTCTCTAAGGAAAACAAAGCTACATTTGGTCTACTGGACAGAGGCAGGGAAATCCACGCTAAGTTTCAGGGAAAATGTGTTCATTCATATAGTTGGGTTCACAAAAGTCTAGAATTTGGTCACTCAAAAAACTCACATTCCTTACACAGCATTCTCAAACAGGTACTTAGAATAACACTGGGAAGTATTCTTTTTTTAATATTTTATTTATTCATTTTCAAGCAGAGAGATACAGAGAGAGAGAGAGAGAGAGAGAGAGAGAGAGAGAGAGAGAGAGAGAGAGAGAGAGAGAGAGAGCACCAGGGCCACCACCTTGTGGGTCTGGCTTATGTGGGTCCTGGGGAATCGAACCCAGGGCCTAAGGCACTGGAGGCAAGTGCCTTAACCGCTGAGCCATCTCTCCAGCCCCTTAACACTGGGAAGTATTCTTAACAGCTATGAGAAATTCAAGATCTTTCTGAGTAAAAAAGTACTTTACTTTTTATTTCCAATCAGTACTTGACTTTTTTCTATTCTACTGTCATGAGGTCCTTCCTTTTTTTCTTCTTTAGATGCCTTGCTTGCAACCAGGATTTTAGGTAATGACTCCTCCCTAAGTAGAAGATAAAGTAAAATAAATCTGTTCCCACCCAGAAAGCTGCCAGGTTTACTGAGATGTTTTACCAAATCAGAAAGATTTGCACTTGTTTCCAGAACTCAGGAGCTCTGCTGTGTTATTGGAGTATGGCTTTAAGAGCGTCATTTAGTGACATGGGCACTGAGCATTGTCCTTCTAGATGGGTTAGATCTTTGAGTTGAAAGTCCACCTGCCTTAGAACAAGGTGAAGGTGACAAGAATTCTTTGGTATCATGGCTTCTGTCTGTGTCCCTGGTGCTTCCAACCCTGACAGGCCTTAGCTCACCCACCCTTCTGGGCTGAGTCTAAAATTATTAAATGGGTCAAATTTGGGGGCAAGGTTGTGCTACAGTGGAAGAGAATTCAAAAGTCTCCGCAGCTCAAACAACCACAGTTCCTTTCTTGCTCACATTCGATGACTGTGGTGAATTGAAGTTCTGCTTTTTGTGGGTCTTGACTGGTTGACTGGGATTCCAGAAGAAAAAGTGAAAGAAGAAAAGTGGTCACCGGCAAAGGTGCAGTAAAGTCTACTACTACTGGCCTGTTCCTAAACCATAGCAGAGCACTGGGGAGAGTCAAGCAGGCCCTGGTGGCAGGCACACCTGGCCTAAGGGATGAACAGCATACTCATTCCTTTTTTAGTTTGATAACATTTTATTATTTTGTTACTAATTGGTGCACACCTTTAATCCCAGCACTCGGGAGGCAGAGGTAGGAGGATCACCATGAATTCTAGGCCACCCTGAGACTACATAGTGAATTCCAGGTCAGCCTAGGCTAGAGAGAAACCCTACCTCGAAAAACCAATAAATAAATAAATAAAATGTAACTTTTATAATTACTATCGGGGTAGTTTCAGTTCTGTTGAGGGAAAAATATCACAATTCAAATTTCGACTTTTTTTATATAGGAATCAATGTGCAAAGTAATTTAAATAATTTTTTGGGGGAACTCTAGTGTATGGACGCACTGTACTTTGGTCATATTGCCATAAGGTTATTCTCAAACAGCATTAATTCTGCCTTTGTTGTCTTTAGGAAAGGGACAGGCAAGGCTGCGCTAACTGGTGTGTGATCAGTAAAGCCATTTAATTCAGGGCTTTGTTTATGAAGTCATTGTCCTTTTCTTATAGTGAATAGGGTGGTCCCTAGGCTGCTTGTGAGCCATCATCCCAAGAGAAGAACTTGGGAGAAACAGAGTTGGGGAAGAGGTGGACGGAGTAGCTGGAGTCCAACACCACCTTGCTTCTGTTTATGTTACTGTTTGTTCCCAAAGTATATGAAGAAATATTTGCAGAATGGTCTGACAACTTAAAAACAGCTTTGGGGGCTGGAGAGATGGCTCAGCAATGAAGGTGCTTCCCTGCAAAGCATAACAACCCAGGTTCAATTCCCCAGAACCCACATAAAGCCGGATGCACAAAATGGTGCATGTATCTGGAATTCATTTATTCATTTATAGCAGCTAGAGGCCCTGGCATACCCATTCTCTCTCTCTCTCTCTCTCTCTCTCTCTCTCTCTCTCTCTCTCTCTCTCTCTCTCTCCTCCTTGCAAATAAATAATATCAAAAAATAACTACCTTTGGGTGTGACTTTAAATTAGCATCCGCTAGGTTTTTAAAGAATGTTTTCTGGAGAAAGCTTCAGATCTGTTTGGAATCTTATCTGCCAGTATTTCAATACCAAATTACAGAAAACTGGGTCATTTCTTTTGAAATACACACAGTTTCAAAAGCAAAACGATTCCCAACAATCGGGTGTCTAAGGAAGAAGCAAAGTCATAAGGTCAGTGTGGCTGCTGGGAAATGATTTTCTTAAGGTTTCAATTATGGACCCAGCCCCTGTCAGTTGGATGAGGGCCAAATTCCTTCAGCTCTTCTAGAGTCACATAGAGGCTCATAGCCATACCCCAGGCATGGTGAACTCTGTAGTTGGGCACTCGTGATGGTTTTGCACAAACAAAGCTCCTGCCAACTGGGCTGTGTTTGCTTGTTTTCCAACTGCAGGGAACAGGGGGACACTGGAGTGATTCGCAGGGCATTATTATAAGGATACACAAAATCAGGATCACAGGTCTGGGTGAGTGTGGAGGGTTTGACAGCTACTCAAGTGCTTGGGTAGTCTGGATATCTCAAACTTGCTAAAAGAAAAGTACCCTAATAATATCTTCCACCACAGAGGCATCCATGTGGCTGGCACCCCTGTGATCATGGTGATGAACCTGAGGAGGCCCTTAGGAGATCTCCAGAGTTTCTGGGCCTTTTTTTTTAAAGTTAGCTTACAAAGAAAACAACTGTCATCATGGTATTTTCTTTTCTTTTTCCTTCCATTCCCTGACTCCCATCCCCTGTTTCCTTCTTTCCCTCTTACTGGGACAGAGTCACATGTAGTTAAACTCCTGATCCTCTTGCCTTTACCTCCCGAGTGCTGGGATTATAGGTATGTGCCACCACACCCAGTTTTATGTGGTGCTGGGGACTGAACTCAGGATTTTGTGGTAAAAAATGTGCAAACTACCAACTGAACTACATCCCCAGGCCCTCGTCATGATATTTTCATATATCTGTGCCATTATACTTTGTTATAGCTCATAACCCTCTCCTTCCCCTTCTCTTCCTACCCTCAAGTGGTTCCCCCAATTCTGCCTTTATGTCACATGTATCCATTAATGTCTTATCACTCTCCCTCCTTTTCAAGCTCTTCCTTTGTGGGTTCATAGATTACTTAGGAGGTCATTGCGCACTGACACCCCCGTTTATCCATGGAGCTGGGTGAACAAAGTCTTGGGATAGCATGAGCATGACAGGCATAGCTACCCGGGAGACAGTTGCAGTGAGCAGCTCGTTTATTAGATTGGGGAAGGTGCTTTTATGCAGGAGGGAGAAGGAGAGGCAGGGGGAGAAGCAGCAAGGGGATTGGTGGGGACAGGGTAGCCTGTGAATGTCTCGTGAAAGGATTGTTAGGGGCAGTTTCATAGATAAGCTGGAAGGACTTTCTCATTGCCTAGGCCTTGTTATCACCTTATAGCTGAATTATGTGAACTCCAGTCAACTCAGGCCTTGAAATGCCTGGGCTTATCAGGGTTTTCTGAGTCCTGCCAGATGGCTAGAGGTTGGGGAGGGAAGGAGTCAGCCGAACTTCTGCAGGTCTCAGGATGAGATTATTGGGGTTTCAGTCAAGTCTCAACTTCCCTTTAACCCTATGTTCTCCATGCCTCTCAGCAGGGTACCACATTCCTTGCCTCTCACAATCCCCTTTCTAGTTTCATGACTTACACACACACACACACACACACACACACACACACACACACACACACACATTTAAATCTAGGTTCCACATGAGAGAAAACACATGGTATTTGTCTAAGTCTGCTTAATTTCATTGAAACAAGTGATTTCCAGTTTCATGCAATTTACTACAAATGTTCTGATTTCATTTTTCTTTATTCACCAGGCATTTCTCATGCACTGCACACTCACTGCACTTATAATTCTTCATACTGGGTTGTCTGTCCTGTCTGAATATAAAGGCTGTGTGGGCAGGGATCAACTTAAACCTTTGTGCCTCGGTTTCCTCCTTTGTAGAGTGGTGGCAACATTGACAATCAGCTGAGGTTGTCATAGGGTGGAGATAGTAGGGAGATGAATAGATTTGGTGATTACTGAGGATCAACCTGGTGCAGGCCTTTGAAGCACTCAGTCCTTCCAGCAACGCTTTACGGCAGGCGTTCTCACTTTGGAGAAATCATGGCCAGAGCAGCTAACTTGCTAGTGACTGGAAGTCCAGGCTTGCCTCAGCAGTGCAGGCAGGCATCCTTCTCGAGCCTCTCTGGGGTGTGGGCTTTGCTCAGGCACAGAGCTTTTAAGCAGCAGTGTGACCCTCCAGTTCTTCCACTCTTGATAAACAGGAAACCATGTAAGGCAGAGCACGCCACTTTCCAGAAAGCCAGCTTATTCAGAAACCAGTTTCTGCAGCTCAGAAGAGGGCCTTGGCAGTTACAAAGAAACACAAGTTATATAAATAGTAAGGGCACAACCAAGAATGGGGTGCCAACTGTGCAAAATATGAGGGTGTACACAAATACTTGTAGGTGAAAGCTGAAAGGAAATGCTAGCAAAGGTTAACAGTGGGTATTGTGTGTGAGTGATAGGTGACTGTTGTTTCTATCTGTTGCTTTTTTTGAGGCAGGGTCTCACTCTCACCTAAGCTTACTAGGAACTCACGTTGTAGTCCAGGCTGATCTTGAGTTCCCAGTGATCCTCCTACCTCAGCCTCCCGAGTTCTGGGATTATAGGCTTAAACCACCATGCCCAGATTAGCTTTTCTTCTAAACTTTTAAGTACTTTTCCCTTCACATATTTTCTACAGTGGTCAGATATTTCTTTTATATTTAGTGGAGACATTATTAAAACATAGAAAGAGCTGTGGTGGCTGACACCTTTAATCTCAACACTCAGGAGGCTGAGGTAGAAGGAGCACTGTGACTGTAAGGCCAGCCTGAGCTACAAAGTGAATTCCAGGTCAGCCTGGTAGAGTGAGACCCTACCTCAAGCAACAACAACAAAACACAGAAAAAACATCTTTGTGAAATGTTTTTTTTTTTTTGTGTGTGTGTGTGTGTTTTAATCTTGGCATCTCTGTTTTGTTTTTTTTAATATTTTATTTATTCATTTTCAATCAGAGATATAGAGAGAAAGAGAGAGAGAGAGAGAGAGAGAGAGAGAGAGAGAGAGAGAGAGCGCACCAGGGCCACCACCTTGAGGGTCTGGCATATGTGGGTCCTGGGGAATTGAACCCAGGGCCTTAGGCACTGGAGGCAAGTGCCTTAACCTCTGAGCCATCTCTCCAGCCCTTGGCATCTCTGTTTTGAAGAAAGAACACTGTTGTTGGGAATGTGGAGAGGAGAGAAAAAGGCCCAGAGTAAATCTGAATCTTTTGAAAGTGACACTGAAAGTATATGCCTGTGTTTGCTCTGGGGCTTCCCAATGATTAGTTGACAAAAGTAGGAAGTCAGTGTCCTCCACAATGTGTTCTTCCTTCTGATAGAGTTTCTCTTACTGGTTCAGATGACCTCATTGTTTGAACTTGATCTTGCCTGACCTGGGTCAGTAGCAAAGTCCCACCAAGCCCTACTTACCTTACCCAGATTTTTTGGCAGACACAGACGTGCTTCATTCTGAGGTTCACCTCCTTTACAACCCTTATTTCAGATAACTTGGAATGTGCCTCCAAAAATCAAAGTGATAGAAGTCACCCATAATCTCATTGCTCAAAAATAATCACAATTAGTGTGGACTTCTGTGTGTGTGTGTGTGTGTGTGTGTGTGTGTGTGTGTGTGTGTGTGTGTTGTGTATGCATGTTTGTATATGTGCAGGTGCACAGGTATGCATGTATGTGGAAGACAGAGGACAATCTCAAGTACACCATCCACCTCATTTTGGGGCAGGGTCTCTCATTGGCCTGAAGCTCACCAATTAGGCTAGACTGGCTGGTCAGCAAGCTTCCGGGGCTCCTCCTGTCTCTGTCTTCTCAGTGCCGGAATTACAAACACATGCAGCCAGGGGTTTTACATGGTTCTGGAGATTAATCTGAGGTGCTTGTGTAGGAAACACTGTACCCATTGAGGTATCTTCCCAGCCCAGTGAAATTCCTTTTAATCCTTTTACTTAGTGTATTTTTATGCCCTATAAGGTACATATAATTACCATCCACATGAAAAAACTTCCCATCTTCTTTAAAACCTATTCAAGCCGGTTATGGTGGCACATGAGTATAATCCCATCACTTGAGGGGAAGAAGCAGGAGGATCAGTAATTCAAGGTAATTCTTGGCTACATAGCACATTTTGAGGCCAGCATGGGCTACCTGAGACCCCCCCATCTCCAAAAACAAAACAGAATCTTTTCAGAAGGTATTAGTGAATAAAAATAAATATCTATGTTATAATAAAAACATCTAAAATATGATTCCACTTTCAATTTTGTTTTCTGATATATGCATCTGAGACTGTATATTTCTGACTTTTTTTTCTTTTGACATACTCCATTTTCATTATCACATAGTTCAAAATATTTACTAATATTCATTGTTATTTTTTTCTTTGACTTTTGAATATGAGGATTTTTTTAGATCTCTCTTGATTATCAATTTCAAACTCAAGTCTCCTGTCATCACAGAATCTAACATAATGATATTAATTCTTTGATATTAATTAAGAATTTGCAGTATGACACACAGTAAGGTCCATTTAGACAAATACTCCACCTGACATGCAACACCAGACATTTTGTTGTTGTTGGGTACAGCAAGCAGTCCATGAGTGCCAGTTAGGACATGTCTATTTATTATTTAGATTCTGCCCAGATTCTTGCTGGTTTAGTTTGCTTGGTTTATTTGTTCTTTCTGTTATTATGCGAAGTGTATCATAGTTCCTTTCTGTTGCCAGCAACAGTTTATAGCTTCAGGATAAAGCTTTTTCCACCCATCCAGAGTACTTCTCTGCTCAGTGTCTGTCTAGCTCCCCGTCACCTCCTCTCTCTTCCTCTTTTTCTCTCTCTCCCTCTCTTTAAGTCTCCTTTAAGTGTTCAGCTCTCAGCAGACTCTGATTTTTCTGCTTTGGTAAGTTTTGGGTCTCCTCAGTGTCTACTGCCATTTCCATGGAGGAAGCTGTCAGGCTGGCAGTGAGAGCAGCACCCAGATTTAACCCATCACTTCCTCTGCAATGTTTCCTAGGCTCTGGCTGATGTGATAGATGACTTGTCTTGTGCCAGGCATTTGGCTTTCTTTGCTTGTCATCTGATGTCATCTGATCCCAAGTATTCACTACCATCTGTGGAAAGCAGATTCTTTTGTCAAGCGTAAGAGCAGCATGGATCAAATGGGATAAACACAGACAGACATTTAGAAAACTTTTTGATGGTATACTTCTCCTTTTAGCCAAAGAACATTGGAAGCTTCCCTCTTGGGTCTATGACTTTCAAACTATAGGCTTCTGACTTGGTTCTCAATATCAGGCATGAATTCCCTCCCACTGGGTAGGCCTCATATCCAATCAGAGAGCAGTTGATTACCCCCATAACTATGTGCCATTATTGCACCAGTGTGTGCACCTTGCCTGGTAGGTTGACTTTGTAGCTTGCAGGATCCCTGCAAGCTGATGTGTGAACATTCACTGATGTGTGAACATTCTGTCCCCCAGAATGCTCATAAAGTGCTTTCCAGCATTATGAGAGTTAGGCAGCTGGGAGCTGGCTTCTACCTCAGGCCCAGCTTGATCTCTCAATGGCCTGAAACTGCCGTCTGTGATGTCTTCAGCAATGGGGTCTTACCATTTAGATCAGGAAGGTAACCAAGTGCTTTGATCATGGCCTGAATTGTTTGGGGGGGCCTCTTAGGCCTCTGTCTCACTTGGGGGGGTAACCCAATTCTGGCGCTAGGATTTGCCAGCAACAGTTTATAGCTTCAGGATAAAACTTTCTCCAAGTACTTCTGCTCAGTGTTTGTCTATCTCCCTCTCACCTCTTCTCTCCCTCTCTTTCTCTCTCTTCTCTCTCCCTCTCTTTAAGAGAGTTATATCTTTTAATTAGCTAATCAAAAGAAAGGTTTCTATCATACTGATTCATGTGATCATTAGTTTTATTTCACCCTTCCCTCCTTCCCTACCCCAGACCTCCATAGGCCCTTCTACCCCCTGTATTCTTTCCTCCACTTGCTTGTCAAGTATCTCCTCCTCTCATCCCTCCCTGCTTTTCTTCTCTCCAATCCTCATTCTAGTGTCCTGACCCATACCGTTGATGCTTACTACAACTTGTAAACAAATCAAACTATTCCATGTTAGGATCCACATGTGAGAGAGAACATGTAGTATTTGTCTTTCTGAGCCTGTGTAACCTAAGGATCATTGTGTTCAAGGTCCATCTATTTTCCTACAAGGTTCCTTTTTCCTTACCACTTAGTAGAAGTCCATGTGTATATGTACTACATCTTCATGTGTACGTGTCCATTCATCAGTGATGGACAGTTAGGCTGATTCAATTTCCTGGCTCTGTGAATACAGCAACAACAGACATGGCTGAACAAGTATCCCTGTAGTAAAGAATGTTTAGGATATGTGCCCAGGAGTGATTAAATGGTGTCTATTTTTAGGTTTTGGTTTAAAGTCTATTTTGTCAATATTAGTAGAGCCACATCTGCTTGTTTCCTAGTCCCAGTTCTCAGAATATCTTTTTCCATCCTTTTACTCTAAGGTGGTGTTTATCTTTAATGGTAAAGTTTCTTAAAGACAGCAAGTGAATGGATTCAGTTTTCTGATTCAGCCTGTTAACCTGTGTCTTTTGACTAGGGGAGTTGAGTCCATTGTTGTTCAGAGTTATATTGACAGGTGTGAGTTAATCCCTCTCAAGATGATGGCATTGTGGAGTTAGGTGTTTTCTTGTTTTTCATTTGCTTTAAGAACTGTCGTAGTTTTGATTATTTTTTCCCTCCGGTAGCCTCTTGAATATGTTTATTCTTCTCTTAGGTGTGAAGTATTCCATCCAGTAGTCCCTGTAGGGCTGGCTTAGTGCTCATATAGTCATAAATCTGGCATTTTTCATGGAAAGTTTTTTTTTCACCTTCTATTATGAAGGATAATTTTTCTGGGTATCGTGATTTGGGTTGGCATCTTTGGTCTTTCAGTGTTTGAAATATTCTACTCCAACCCCTTCTGGCTTTTAGAGTTTCCATTGAAAAATAGAATGTAATTCTGATGTGTTTACCTGTGTAAGGTCTGTCTGTATCTTTCAGCTTTTAGGACTCTTTCTTTGTTTTCTGAGTTTAGTGTTTTAATTATAATGTGCCATGGGGAATTTCTTCTCTAGTTTTGTCTATTAGATATTCTGTGTGCCTCCTGTACCTGGATAAGCCTCTCTTTGTAAGATTCCAATGACTGTCTTCTATAATTTTATTGAAAATATCCTCTATGCCCTTGGCCTGTAGTTCTCTCCCTATTTATATGACTATGATTTGAATGAGTGTTCCTTGTAAGATATACCTCATGTTCTGTCCATACTTTGTTGTAGTTGTTGTTTTGTCTTGTCCTCAAGCCCTGATGGTCTGTTTTTCGTGTGATCTATTCTTTTGGTGATGTTTTCTTGGGAGCGATTTAATGTTTGGTTTTCATTGGGTTTTTCTTCAGTCTCCATCTCTTCATTAAATTTCATTTTCATTTCTTGGTTTAACTTTCATGTATTTTCTTGGAATTCATTCCTGCATTTGTTCATGTTCTCTTTGAGTTCACGGAACAGTCCATGAGTTCTGCTTTTTCTTGATTGTCATCCATTTCATTCAGCCATCTACTGAGTTCTTGTAAATTTTCTTCCATTTTATTCATTTGTCCATGGCCTCTTTAAGTTTGTTGAGTATGCTTATCACAATTGCATCTTTAAATTCTATGTCTGGAGTTTCCTCTATGTGGTTTTCATTGGAGGCTTCCACTATGGGACTTGGCATTCTTGGTGGGGATATGCTGCCTTGATTTCTTGTGTTATTTGTTTTGCACCGGGGTTTGTCTTGCTGGAGCAACAGTGGCTCTTGTGGAGTTTATGTTGAGTAAACCTGGTCAGCCTTGATCCAGGTGGGCATGGGATGGAGTTCTATCTGCAGGTCTGGGCTGGGCACACTGGAAGCTGAGCAACCTTCTCCTTGTTCCTGGAATCTCACTGTACGTCTGGGCAGGACAGTGTGACCAGCTTGGGTGTCACACTCTCCAGTCCAGATTTGCAGCACCAAATGGGCTTGAATCCCAATTCAAGCAAGTGGGTGCCATGGCTGTACCCACTGGCCTCAGTGGGCCCAGGGAGAGTGCTAACCTGGACCATGGGCAGCCTGGGTCTGAGGAGTGCAATCAGCTTGGGTGTCTCTACTCAGGCCTGCAAGTGAGGTCAGCTCCAAATGAGCCTAATCAGAGTGAGTGTTGCCAAAGGTTGTACCTGCTGCACTTAGTGGGGTAGGGAGGGAGAGAGAGCACTCACCTGGACCCTGGGTGCTCTTCTCTGTCTCTACCTGAATCTTAATGTAGCTATGACAGCTTCTCTTTAGTTTATATGTAGTGTATCTTTCTTCTTTTGTATATTTAATTACTTTAAACTGTCATTTCATCTAAGATGCATCTCTTTATTGCCTGATAAATTATTTTATCATTGGTATAATTTACTGATATTTTGGGGGTCATAGTTATTGTCTGTTTTGTTTTTTTCCACATGTTATAATGTTCTCTCTGCCTTTTGTTGGAAATAAGTGTATTTATTTCCTGATCCTCCTTCTATTGTCTTGTGCTCTGTTACTTTTTTTGCACGTGCATACATGTGTGTAGAGTATGTGTGCTGGAGTGTTAGGCATGATGTAGGCACATGTGTGTGCAGTAAGTGTTCATGTGGTTGACAGAGGAAAACTTCAGATGTCCCCCTCCTGGAGCTGCTGTTATTTGAACAAGCCTCAGCAATTCTCTGATCTCTGCCTCCCCCCCCCCCAACCCTCATGGACTGGGGCTATAGACATGCATGACCACACCAAACTTTTTATGTGAGTCCCATACTCAAGTGGTCTCAGTCCCTTCCAAGTTCTCATACTTAAGCTTCAAGTGCTCTTTAACTGTGGAGCCATCTCCCCAGACTCCCTTTACTATTTTTAAAATGACAATCTTACTGGTTAAAGCCTGGAATCTTTGAATTATTACTTCTAACATTACATAATACTCTTAGCTGGGCACGACAGTACATGCCCATGATCCTAGCACTTGGGATACTGAGGGAGGATGATTTGGAGCTCAAGGCCAGCCTGGACTATGTATAGCAAGAGCTTTTTTTTTTAAGTTCACTAGAGTATAATTTCATGTAACATTCACTGATTTTAAGCATATAGGTTTGTGACTTGGAAAATTGTGTGTGTGTGCATGTGTGTGTGTGTGTGTGTGTGTTCTTTTCCTTCATTATTTTCAAGGAATCAGTGCCAGGACCCCTAAGGATAACAATATCCATTGATGCTGAAGTCCCTGATACCAGCTGGGATAGCATCTGCATTCCACAATGCAAGTGTGACATAAAGAGCTATTGTTCTATTCAGCTTAAGGAGTAATGTTGGTGGTGCGGATCTGTAAATCCTAGTACTCTGGAAGCTGAGGCAAGAGTTCTCTGAGTTTGAAGCCAGCATGGGCAGCACTGAGAGGTCCCTGTCTCAACAACAACAAAGCCAGAAGGATGGCCAGTGGGTGGGATTCACTCATCTAACACTGCCTCGCCTCTCAGGACCTCTCTTCCTGCCTGCCTTTGTCTCCAGGTACAGTTTGAGTGGTGGGCTTGTGTCCTGTTGAGGTCAGCTTTCTAGTTGCTGTGCAGAAAGAACCCAAACAAAAGCGGCTTGTGGAGGAATGGGTTTATTTCACTTATGGACTCGAGGGGAGACTCCATCCTGGCAGGGAAAACAATGGCATGAGCAGAGGGGTGGACATCACCTCTGCCACAGCACTGGAAATAGCAGCAGGAAGGTGTGCCAAATACTGGCAAGGGGAAGCTGGTTTATAATCCCCACAAACCCGCCTCCAACAACATAGCTCCATCAAGGTTGTAAAATCCAAACTGCTATCAGCTGAGGATTGATTACCCAGAACACATTCATTTGTTTGTGGGGGACACCTGGATCAAACCACGACATGTCCCCATTTTTTACCTTCCTTTTTTCATTAGGTGTGACAGCGTGCATTCTGCAGCAGGTGGTCCTGTGTTCTGGCTACAGAATCTTTGAGCTTTTCCTTCAATTGTTTTCCGAGGCTGCCTCCAATGTCCTCATGGCTCCACACTTCCAGCCTTGGAAAGCCCTATCTCAGAATGGCCAGCTCCCAGAAGCCTGGCCTTGCTTAGCCTTGCCCTTTCTTTCCTCCACAGGACACACCCCTTGCCAGGTGAAGATATCCAGAATCTTCTCCCAGGCCCAGGAAATCCCTCCCCTGCTCTCTGGTATTTCCAGTGACAGATGCCCCCTGACCTGTGAACTTTACAATGTGTCCCTTGGCACAGTTTAGTCTGCTTTGTTCTCTTTTGACCAGGGCAGTGTTAAGTTCATTCCTTTCCCCTTCAGTGTTCATGTCCTGCTGAGTTCCAGCTGAAATGAACTAAATGCCCACCTGACTGGATCTCAAGCCAGAGCTCTAGGAATTATAAAAAGGCCACCTCCTTGCCAGTGGGTTATCAGGTAACATACTGATTTGTGTAGGTAGCCAGAAATCAGAAGAAAGTTTCCCTAAGTTTCCCCTCTGCTGGCTAGACACCGTAGGAGAAGCCTGGGAAGACAGTGACTGTGTTTGTGGGAATCTCAGGCACACAGAGAGAAGCAGTGAGTAAGTGGGACCCTCAGAGTAGACAGATAAGGTCCAGGAGAGGATGTTTCAAGGAAGTTGTGTAATCCGATTTCCCAGACTCTTAAAAACTGCTGAATCACCAAAGGAGGAAATGGGTTCCGTTTGTATTTTCCCTCAAACATCTGACTCTCCGACAGTCTCAATTCTGTGCTCTGATGACTTTAACACTTCCAACTCCAGAGCTTCCCCCAGCAGCTCTGGCAGCTGGAAGACAGTCGGGGATGTATTGTTGCGAAATTTATTTTTGTGCTACTTTCTATTGCAAGTAGCAATTTTTTTTTGTATTTCCAATGATGACATAAAATTTCCCCTAAAGTTAATATATGAGAGTTTTTAAAATGCAAAGCAAAGCATTAAGTCCAGGTGGGGATCAGGTATGGCAGCCATAAGTGACAAGGTACCCAAATAAAGATGCAGATACAGACAGTGCTCTGAGATCCATCATTTCAAACATTTATTCATCATGAATGCTAATAGAACTAAACAAACAAATCCACAAAAATCCCTTAAAATCAAAGAAGGAGACATGTTCTTCAGTGTTATAGTCACTGATAAATTGCCCATGTTCTTGTAAGTAAGCCCAGTGGGTCACACACACACACACACACACACACACACACACACACACACACACACGCACGCACGCACACTTTTTTTCTGATTCCATAAAAAATAAAAATATAAGGGAAGAATGCTGTGTTAAAATATTGTGTGTGTGTTTGTGTGTGTGTGTGTGTGTGTAGGTGTATATATTTACAAATGCATGTGGATGCAGAGGTCAACGACAGATGTCATCTTCTGTTTTTTGAGACAGAGTCTCTCACTGAATCTGGAAACTAGCCAGTGAGGCTAGAGGCTTCTGTCTTCACCTCCCCAGAAATAGGATTATAGGAAGCATCGCCACAGCTGGCATTTCACATGATGATGGGTATCTTCACACTTATGCAGCAAATGCTTTTTCCTACTGAGCAATTTCCCTAGACCCTGTATTAAAATATTTTACCTCTCTCAAAAAATGATGCGGAAACACACAAAGATCTCACTACTAGTTTAAATTCGCTTCTGTCAGCCAGTGCGCCTTTGTGAGGGGTGTCCATAAAGATGGTGGGTGTGGGCAGGCTGTGGCTTAACCTAGAAGAGCAGTAATGACTAAGATAAGTAACATGGCATTTTCATCTACAATGTGTTGGGCTACATTCATAGCTACCCTGGAACCCTTGTGCTCCATGGGCTGTGTGTTGGACATGTTTGCTGGGAATCACTTTACTGAATCAGGGGATCTAAAGTGGGTCACAGAATGCACTCCAGTGGGAAGGCTGTGTTCATATCTAGTGGTTTAGCACACTTTAATGAGAGAGTAACTAATCATTCTTATCCCTTTGGGAAGAGTCTCTTAGCCATCTGTGGCCAAAAATGTCATATTGTATTGCAATGTGCTTAATCACTTGGGTTATAAAGGAAAGTTGTATGGGGTCCAGTTGTGAATCTCTAGAGAGACATAACAGTTAGGTTTGAAAAACAAATGGGCTGGGAAGATGGCTCAATGGTTAAAAGTACTTGCTTACAAAGTCTGACAGCTGAGGCTTGATTTTCCCTATCACCCACATAAAGCCAGATACACAAAGTGGTGCATGTGTCTGGTGTTTATTTTCGGTGACAGGAAGCCTTGGTGTACCTGTATTGATCAATCATTCTCTCTCTCTCCAAATAAACAAAAGTATTTTAAAATATTTTTATTTCCAAGCAGAGAGAGAGAGAGAGAAAGAGAGAGAGAGAGAGAGAGAGAGAGAGAGAGAGAGAGAGAGAGAGAGAGAGAGAGAGAATGGGCACACTAAAGCCTCTAGCTGCTGTAAACAAACTCCAGATGCACTGCATGTATCATCTTGTGCATCTGGTTTCACATGGGTACTGGGGAATTGAACCCAGATTGTTAGGCTTTTCAGGAAAGTGCCTTAACCACTGAGCAATCTCTCCATCCTTAAAAATGTTTTTTAAAGAAAAAAGTGTATTATAAAGTATATCAGAATAGAAATTCACGTATGAATTGCTGAGGAAGAAAATGAGACTCATTGACTTGAATGTTAACAGGTATGACTTGTGAAACATAAATGAATGACAGTTAGTGACTAGAGTTCTATGAATTTCTTAAAACACCACAACAAAAAAGGTTTTAAACCCTCTCTGTGAAACGTATGGATGTCCCTCACTTAGACAAAGGACCAAGTAGCTGGTTCAAGGCCTTTCTTCTTCTAAAATCATAATTCATGCTACACCTCCAAGGATGACTGAAGAAGCAGTCATCCTTTATGTTTTTGTTTTGTTCTGTTTTATTTTTGTTATAAGAAAGCAAAGCAAATTTTAGGTGGCTCAGATGAACATATTATTATTTTTTAATATCCAAATCAACTAGCCCAAATCCTAATTCCCACCCAGACAAGAAGTTTAGCTGGCCCAGAAGGTTTTACGGGATCTGGTAAGATGCCTGTCCTGGTCACTTAGTGACAGACCAGTACTCTCTTCCCTGTGCTGCACATGTAGCAATTGCTCTTCCTTCCTTCCTTCCTTCCTTCCTTCCTTCCTTCCTTCCTTCCTTCCTTACTTCCTTCCTTCCTTCCTTCTTTCTTCCTTCCTTCCCCAAGGTGCTGTGCAGAACAGGCTTTGCTGAAGGTATAAAGACGGCAGGTGTGGGTAGGCTATGGCTCAACCCAGAAGCACAGTAATGACTAAGGTGTTGCTGTCCCAGGTTTCTTGGTTTTTCAGTCCCAGCAAACCCTGCAATTCCTTCTTCTCTTCACAGCTCTGGGCTCTCCGTGCTACCTGGTTGGTGGATACAGAACTTCCCATCCCAGTTACCCTTATGATGGAAAGTAATATGCCTTTCCATCTCTATCATAGTCTGGGATTCAGGCACACTTTTGCTTTAAAAAAGTAGGAAGTTTTGTTAAGCAAAAAAGTTAGCTGCCTCTAGTCACCACTCCTAGTGTGATGCTTAATTTTTGTTATCAGCTTGATTGGATTGAGAAGTACCTAGAAGGTTAGCAAAGACAGCTATGGCATGTCTATGAGGGTGTCCAGAGGGGATGAACAAAGTAGGGGAAGACCCAGCCTGAATGTGGGTATCACTATCCCATAGGTTGGGGACTCAGAATAAAAGGGGGAAGGAGGAGGAGGGAGTCAGCTAACCCGGGCATTCTCTTTCACTCACTTTCCCTCCCTCCTTCCTTCCTGGTCTCCATTAAGTAAGGGAGCTGGTCTGCTCTGCCACAGCCTCCCCATCATGATGGACAGAAGCCTCTGAACCCATCTTTCCTCCCTTAAGCTGTTTCTCTCAAGCATTTACCACTAGCACACTCAGCAATACAAAAATCCCCCAAACGGAGTGATCCTGGGATCAAAGTCTTAAGCAGGACTTCCTCCTGCCCCAGGGAGAGAAACTGAGGATGGGTTTGAAGTGGGGAAGGGGCTTTTCCTGGGTTGATATGTCCTTTATCTCTCTTCAGGGGCTGCACTGAGAGACTGGGGCCTAGAGGGCAGCCCTGAATCCTGAGTGTCCTTCCGCCAAGGGACACATGTGGTCAAAGATGCATTTGAGAAAGGTGGCTGCTGGCTACTTTAACTATGGAAAAGCAGGACCATCATGAGATGGAAGTCAACCCATCGGGTTACCACTCCCACATTAAACTGTTGACAGTCAACCGGGAACATCTGGTCACCCACATCCGGAACACTCAGTGTCTGGTGGACAATTTGCTGAAGAATGACTACTTCTCAGCAGAAGACTCTGAGATCGTGTGTGCCTGCCCGACACAGCCTGACAAGGTGCAGTGATGCTCACTGGTGCTGACAGTGTGCCCGCCTGGATAGCCAGAAGTGGCTTTTCCCTCTTGGCTTGTGGGATAGGTTTAGTATATCGGGCAGAATTTCATGTTAGAATCTTTTGGTTTCTTTGATCCTCCTGCCTCAGCTTTCATAGATCAAGGAGGATCACAGGTGTGTATTTCCACTTGGATCTAGATGTGCTTTGGTCTCCTCTGATGGTTTTTTTGGGGGACGCTTTTTTTCTTACATGAGTGCTGTGGAATTGAACTATGGCTGGAAGGCTGTACAAGCAAGTGCTCTTAACCTCTGAGCCATCTCTGCCCCCTTTTTGGCTTTTTGAGATAGTCTCACTCTGTAGTCTAAGCTGGCCTGGAACTCTTGATCCTCCTGCTCCAGCCTTCTGAGTGCTAGGTTTACAAACATAGCTCATCATAACTCCTGCATTGTGGCCCAGCTGTCCATTCCCTTGTGCCTCCAGAGTGACTGCCTCCTCTGCACACTCGTTCCTGGATGGCAGTGACATGAGGACAGGGGGAAAGGGAGAGAGAATTCCAGGGCTTCTTGCTGTTTTCAGCTCACAGAAGCCTCTTGGTTTCTTAGAGCTGAGGGTTTTAGCTCTCACTGAAGAGGCCTGTTTTGAAGGTGCTAGGTGTCCCACACATTAACCTCACATTGGCTGGGGGATGATCAGACTGTTGGCTGTAGTTGTAGTAATAGCTGTGAGCCCCAGAGTGAGCACACCTCAAGCACCTTCAGGTAGGAAGGTGCCCCTCATACCAGCTCATGCTTTTTGCTTATGCCACCCCCAGGTCCGAAAAATCCTGGATCTGGTACAGAGCAAGGGTGAGGAGGTGTCAGAGTTCTTCCTCTACGTGCTTCAGAGACTCGAGGATGCTTATGTGGACCTCAGGCCGTGGCTGTCCGAAATTGGTTTCTCCCCTTCCCAACTCATTCAGAGCAAAACTATTGTCAACACTGATCCAGGTATGATCAGTCCCAGGGGGACTGTTAGTTAAAGATGCAAACGAGGTCCTGGGGTCTGGAAATGCTAAGGTTGCTGTGTTGGGGGGGCATAAAAGCATGGCCAAGTTCTACCTCACGCAGCAAGCCCAGATGGTGTTTAGATTTTAGGAAGGAAGCAGAGCCAGTCCCTCACCTCCAAGTGCAGCCCAAGTGACCGCAATTGAACTGATCACATGCAGCCTATTATGTTTTTGTTTCTGGGAATGGAAGCCAGGGTCTTGTGCCTGCTAGGCAAGTGCTCCACTGCTGGCATTCACCCCTGGCCCTCTCATCTGATTTATGTAGGGGTCCCGGGAAGTGTGGGGATGGCCTCCGTTCTGACTGCTTGCTCCTTTCCTACTCTGACGTGTGGAGACATGCAAGCGTTACATGGGTACTGGGGAGTCAAAACTCAAGCACTTTCAACTGCTGAGCCATCTCCCCAACCCTCTAAAACTATTTTAAAGGAATGTATAGAATACCCTAAACTCTCGGGGCTTCTGGATGCATGGCACCCATGTGGACATGTTGAGGCATTTCTGCCCCTTTGTAAGCAGCACAGAGCTGGCCCTTGGGCTTGCACCGAGCAACCATGACCCAAGGTGTTCAGCTCTAGAACCAGGGCGGGTGTGCTCCTGTGTTTCAACTCAGCCTCTTTAGCTGCAGTGTTTGAGGAGAGGCACACACAGCTCCTGTGTCAGCCATCCTTATATTGTGTAACTAAGTTTTGGCATCCAGTTTTGTGAATCTGGTTTTTAAGCCAAAGAAAGGTTAGCATAATTTCCTTCTGAGCAAGACTTTCGGTGGGAGTTGGCTCTACTATTTGAATAGGACTTAGGCTGGGGTAGGGCGGCAGGACTGGCTGGCCTGGCCTTCAAGTGTGAGGGGCTTTAGTCTATCTAGAGTTCAATGACAGCATTGTGAAGATGAATAAGGGAGGCTTGTTTCAGTCATCTAGCCAGATTGGAGTCTGCTGCCCCTGGATGCCTAGACTAAGCCCGTGAAACGGAGAAATGGAAGCTCTGGAACACAGGCTCTTTGAGCTTCACAGGGCTCCTGTTTCAAGAATGACTTGGTCGTTGGGTCTGGGCTGTGGGCTGTGTGCTTGCTTCTCTTTCCTGAGACTTATGTTTGACGGATCTCTCTCTTTGCCTCCAATCTCACCTGATCACTGGTACATCCCTCCTCCCTCCAGTGAGCAGGTACACCCAGAAGCTAAGACACCAACTGGGCTGTGACTCTAAGTTCATGCTGTGCTACGCGCAGAAGGAGGAGCTGCTGTTAGAGGAGACCTACGTGGACACACTTATGGAGCTGGTGGGTTTCAACAACGAGAGTCTGGGCAGCCTGGGCAGCCTGGCCTGCCTGCTGGACCATAGCTCGGGCGTCCTGAACGAGCACGGCGAGACGGTCTTCGTGTTCGGTGACGCGGGCGTGGGCAAGTCCATGCTGCTGCAGCGGCTGCAGAGCCTCTGGGCGTCGGGCCGCCTGGCCGCCGAGGTCAAGTTCTTCTTCCACTTCCGCTGCCGCATGTTCAGTTGCTTCAAGGAGAACGAGGTGATGTGTCTGCAGGACCTGCTCTTCAAGCACTTCTGCTACCCGGAGCAGGATCCGGAGGAGGTGTTCGCTTTCCTGCTGCGCTTTCCCCACACCGCCCTGTTCACTTTCGACGGCCTGGACGAGCTGCACTCGGACTTCGACCTCAGCCGCGAGCCCGACGTGTGCTGCCCGCGGGAACCCGCCCACCCGCTGGTCCTGCTGGCCAACCTGCTGAGCGGGAGACTGCTCAAGGGTGCCAGCAAGCTGCTCACGGCCCGCACCGGGGTGGACGTCCCGCGGCAGCTCCTGCGCAAGAAGGTGCAGCTGCGGGGCTTCTCGCCCGGCCACCTGCGAACCTACGCGCGCACCATGTTCCCGGAGCGCGCGGCGCAGCGGCACCTGCTGGAGCAGCTCGAGGCCAACCCCAACCTCTGCAGCCTGTGCGCGGTGCCGCTCTTCTGCTGGATCATCTTCCGCTGCTTCCAGCACTTCCGCACCGCCTTCGACGGCTCCTCGCAGCTGCCCGACTGCGCCGTGACCCTGACCGACGTCTTCCTGCTGGTCACCGAGGTGCATCTCAACAGGACGCAGCCCAGCAGCCTCGTGCAGCGCAACACGCGCAGCCCCGCCGAGACCCTGCGCTCCGGCTGGCGCACGCTGCGAGCGCTCGGCCAGATCGCCTACCGTGGCACCGACAGGAGTCTCTTTGTGTTCGACCAGGAGGAGGTGCTGGCCTCCGAGCTGCAGGAAGGGGACCTGCAGCTGGGCTTCCTGCGAGCTCTGCCCGAGCTGAGTCCCCAAGGGGAACAGCAATCCTATGAGTTTTTCCATCTCACTCTCCAGTCCTTCTTCACTGCCTTCTTTCTGGTGGCCGACGACAAGGTGGGCACGCGGGAGCTGCTCAGGTTCTTTCGAGAGTGGACACCTCCCGGAGAGGCCGCGGGCACATCCTGTCATCCTGCCTTCCTCTCCTTCCAGTGCCTGAGAGGAGGCAGCCAGGGCGGCTCTGAGCCATTCAGGAACAAAGATCACTTCCAGTTCACCAACCTCTTCTTGTGCGGGCTGCTGGCTAAAGCCAGACAGAAACTCCTGCGGCAGCTGGTGCCCAAGGCCACCTTGAGGAGGAAGCGCAAGGCCCTGTGGACGCACCTATTCGCCAGCCTGCGCTCCTACCTGAAGAGCCTGCCCCGGGTTCAATCCGGGGGCTTCAATCAGGTGCACGCCATGCCCACCTTCTTGTGGATGCTCCGCTGCATCTATGAGACGCAGAGCCAGAAGGTGGGACGGCTGGCAGCGCGGGGCATCAGCGCAGACTACCTCAAGCTGGCCTTCTGCAACGCCTGCTCTGCCGACTGCAGCGCCCTGTCCTTCGTCCTGCACCACTTCCACAGGAGGCTGGCGCTCGACCTGGACAACAACAACCTCAACGACTACGGTGTGCGCGAGCTGCAGCCCTGCTTTAGCCGCCTCACTGTCATCAGGTAAGTGCCAGGCGGGACAGTGGCTGGGCTCCAGGCCTGGCATCATGGATGAGGATCATCGGTTTGCCTATGCCTACCTGCCCTAGGACTTGGGGCATGCTCATGCAAGGTCCTGACCTCCTGCATCCCAGGGTGTTGGAAGGCAAGGAGCCAAGTGAGTCAGGTGGACTTGATCCAGCTGGATGCCCTTGAACTGACTGCTAGGAGAAAGAAATCCCAGTTGGCACTTGGGTGAAGTGCATTGCAGATGTTACCTCAACCCTACACGGCAGGGCCAGCTAATATTTCGTTTGGGCAATAAGAAAGCTGAGGTACAGAGAAGGCAATGACTCTCTCAGACCACACAGCTGAGATGTGGGAACCAGAATGTTCAAAGAATCTGCCTTTGAAGATTAGTCTGAGGCTCAGAAATAGCCCGTGATTGGTTTCTGGCTGGTGGGAGCTTGTGTAACCTCGAAAGCAGCCCTGGAGCTAACCAGTGTCTCTCTCCTCAGTGGGACCAGCATCTCACACACTGCCAGGAGGTGATTTTCCTCCTTGATGGTCTAGGAAAAGAGAACAGTGGGCTTTGTCCTGTCAGCACTTCCTGTGTGAAACAAACCTTGTCAGGCTCTAGAGGGTCTTTAGTCCACAGCTTTGCTCAGGCACTTGGGAAGCCTGGAAACCAGTGCCACAGTGGAAACTCAGAACCTGAGAACTGGAAGCCTGACATTGGTCCTCTGTGCTATCAGCCAGTGACCCAAGCTGGTGGTCTCTGTTCCATGCTGTTCTGGGCCCATCCTGTAAGAGGGAACTCCACAGCAGAGTGGGGTCCTGTCCCATCCTGCTGACCCCAGGTGAAGCTTTCTCCACAACAGAAAAAGCAGCTCATAGGAAGGCAGGGGTTATGGACAACCACAGGGAAGGACTCTGAGTTTTCTGAGGATACCAGGTAGGATTAATTGCAGCTGAGACTTTGAGTATGTTCTCTCTCTCTCTCTCTCTCTCTCTCTCTCTCTCTCTCTCTCTCTCTCTCTCTCTCTCTCTCTCTCTCTCTCTCTCTCTCTCTCTCTCTCTCTCTCTCTCGGTAGTCAGTGAAAGACCAGTCCAAATAATGGCTGCCCAAACTGTATCATCTACTCAGTATTCTAGCCAACAGAAGACAACAAGAACAAGGGCATATTCTATTCTTAATTTTATGTTTTTCAGTGTTTGGCTTTGAACCCAGAGCAATGCATCAAAGCACTCTACCACTGAGCCTCACCCCTAGCGACATGCCTTGTTCTTGCTAAAAAGACCTTTAAGCTACCGCCAGTGGTGCTGCATCTTAGGTTTTGGTGGGCAGAGCGAAACTAGAAGTTTCATCCGCAAACAGCCGTGGCCATCGTTTACTTGTTGCCTGTTGCACACTATGGAGTTGAGCATTTGTTCTCTGTAGGCCTGAACCTTGGAGGGCTGAGTGCTCCCTTTGGAAGGTGCTGCCCTGATTGGCAGTTTTCTTTTCTGTTCTGTTTCAGACTCAGTGTCAATCAAATCACTGACACCGGGGTGAAGGTGCTGTGTGAGGAGCTGACCAAGTACAAGATTGTGAAGTTTCTGGGGTATGGCTTGCTCGAGGTCAATGGGCTGGCTCTCTTCTCATAGTGCAGGGGAAACTGCCAGCTACTTGGTGACGGAAACCATGGCCATTGTCAGCAGGAGGCCTAGACTCCTGGGTTCTGGTTTTTGGTTTGGGGTTTTTTTGTTTGTTTGTTTGGTTGGTTTTGTTTTACTTTTGAATCAGGTCTCAACAACACCTTTAACTAACAGCCATACTCCAGCCTCAGCTCCCTCTGGTTGGGATTACAGGCATGTGCCCCTGTGCTGGGCTCTGTGTTCTGTTCTTGGCTTGGCCAATAGCCAGGGGTTTGAGCTGATCACAAAATCTCATGGAGCCCCAGCCTCCTTACTTGTAAAATTGGGACCCCCAATCAAGGCAAGCCATTTTGGAGAATATAGAGAAAGAACATTTGGAGGAGGTTTTGTAGGTATTAAAATACTTGTTTAGACATTAGACTTGACTCCTATGGGTCTATAACCTGAATCTCAACCCTGGAGCCAAGACCCAAATCAGGACTCAGCATGTGTGCTGAGCAGCAGTGGTGTATTCAGAGGAGACTAGGGCAACACCCCACCCTCCTCAAATGCTTGAACCGTTCTGTGGGAAAATGAGTGAATAGTCAAGCCAGTAGGGTAAGTAAAGATCACATATAATGCCAAGTCAGTTGCCAAAACAATTATGAAAAGCTGTGTCTCAGTGTTTGGGGAGGGGTGTCAGCAGTCAGCCATGATCTGTCCACTGGAGCAGTTGCTTAGCACCCTTGGTTGTCCCCATTGGAGAATCAGTACAAATAAGCAGGAGGCCAGGCTGAAGCCCATACTCTGGTCTGTGCATTCACCTTTCAACCGAGAGATTTGTAGGCAGCATGTACTTGCTCTAGAAGGAGGGAGGGATGGGGTGCACATATGATACTGATTCTCACAATGTCCCTGCTTGTGCTTTCTCTCCAAGTCTATACAACAACCAGATCACAGATATCGGAGCCAGGTATGTTGCCCAAATCCTGGACCAGTGCAAAGGCCTCACGCACCTTAAGTAAGTAAGTGGAGTGGGGATGAAGGTTCCTTAAATGCTTCTTTTCGCTTCAAACATTTGGCTCACCTCTGCCATGATTAAAAGAATCAATGCCACTGTAAACAGGTCTCAGTGGCCACACAGCTGTGCTAGTTGGCGCTGTTATTGACATGCCCTGCCAAGGGAGATAGATCACCTGGTCCCTCTAGGGATGGAAATTCCCACTTTGGCCATTGGCAGTAAGAGTGGACACTCCTCATATGGGCATATGAAGCACACCACACATACAGACACTCGCCAATTTTTTTTAATGGGAACTCTCCAGGCTGCGGAAATGTCTTCCTGAGGTCACTTAAGAAATCCCTAGGAAGGGCTCCAGTAGCTAAAGGCCTGCAGAGACCATGGGCCATCTCCTGGGGTGAGGGCATACTGACTGGCTGGTTGGCTCCAGGCTGCAGGTCCCTGAGAGGAGGCCCAGGGCATGGCTGTGTGTGTCCCATAGTCAAGACTATACTGTCAAAAGAGGGCTCAGGAGGAGTGTGGGCTGGGAGGAGGGTATGGTAGAGTCCCCACACAGCTAGAGGCTGACCAGGCATGACTCATTCTCATATTTCCTCCCTTCCTCCCTCCCTCCCTCCAGAATTGGAAAAAACCAAATAACGAGTGAGGGTGGGAAATGTCTGGCCTTGGCGGTGAAGAACAGCACATCCATCATTGATGTCGGGTGAGTAGAGGAGTGTGGCCATGTGGAGTACATGCATCTTGCTAAGTCTGTGGTGCAGGCATCACATCAGTGTGTCAGAAAGACAGTGGGCCTGGCCGGGAGGAGGAGGCAGAAGACATGCCCTAGTGGCTTCTGCACAAAACGTTGTGGGAAGTCCCACGGGAGATGACAGCTGGGACAGCACAGACCTAATTAAGTCATTCAGAAGTCACTGTCATCACTCCAACAAGTGGCTGGAGACATCCTAGCTCTTTGTGGTTACCAGTTACCAGAAGATGGGCTTTGTTTTAAGAGTATGATCGATTCTGGATAACTTTGGTTTTCTTTCCATCTTTAAAATTGTAAACTACACACAACATAAAACTGACCATCCTAACTGTTCCAACTGTATGGCTCAGGGGCATTGATTGCATGCGTATACTAGGCTTCGCCACTGTCCACCTCCAAGGCTTCTTTCATTTCAGCACACTTTGAACACTAGCTCCCACCCTGCGCCCATCTCCATGCCATCTCCCTCTGGGTGCATCAGGCAGCCTTTGTCTTTTTATGATAGCTTATGTCACTTAGCACAATGTCCTCCAGGCTCATTCTGGTTGTCAGCTGTCAAGACCCTCCTTTTTAAACACGGATTCTCCTCTCTACAGATGCACCCCATTTTGCTTATCCATTGCTGTTACTGGACACATAGTTGCTTTAGTGAACACAGCTGATGGACACGGGTGTACATACATCCCTGCACAATCTGGCTTACACTTTCTGTGGATCCATAGCCATGGGTAGAACTTCTGGATCACGTGTTAATTCCATATCTAATTTCTTGGTGGGGGGGAAAGTACCATTTTACATTTCCATAGCAGTGCACAAGGGTTCCAGTTTCTCTTCATCCTCTCCAACATGTTATGCTTGGCATCTTATGAAAACTTGTTTTTATCTTTTTAATTTTTACTGGATTACAGAAAGTATAAATGATTTTATTGAGAAGCTATAGAAAACATATATAACAACAATAAAAAATGTCTTCTCAGAAGTAATTGCAGGTATGAATTAAGTGTGATTCTACATGCCTATAATCCTAGCACTGGGGAGGTGAAGGCAGGAAGATCACAAGTTCAAGGCCAGCCTAAGCTACCTAGTGAATTTGAAGATGACCTGGGTTATTTAAAAAATCAGAAGAGATTATTATTAATACCTGAGGTCATTTAAACTCTTCTACTTTCTTTCTCTTTCTTCCCCTCTACTATTATTTACTTTTTAAAAATGCTAAACCTAATTTAAACTAATAATTTTATTATTAAGTAGAAATTTGGTATGCACAAATCATGTGTTGGTACCTCTATTTCCCTCCTCCTTGCTTTCATTCCCCTGTAGGGCCTCTGTGGGATTGTTGGAATGCTCCATGGAATGGTGGGTTATGTGTTGCGTGAGCCAAGTCAGTCCTTGGGGGAGGGGGAGACAATCTTACAATCTTTCTGTCCCCTCTTCCACAAAGTTCCTTGAGCCATGGAGGGTGTATTAGTCAGGGTTCTCTAGAGGAACAGAGTTGATAGAACAGATTGTAGTAAAAAGGAATTTATTGGGGTAGCATACAACAGTCCAATAATAGTCGTCTACAGGCCCCAGGTGACATGGCTGGAGGCCTCAGCAGTCCCAATCCAGTACTGAAGGCTCCCTGGGGAGTGGCTGCTCTTCAGTCTATGATGTGAGGCCGAGGAAACTGGGTTCCAATGTCGAGGAAGGGTAGTAGAGCAGGATGCGAGTGCAAGTTCTGACAAGAACCAGCAGCTAACAGAAAGGAAGAGTTTCTCTTCCCACAAGCTTGGGGAGACCTGCCCACTCTGGGGGAAGGGCTCCCAGTGGAGGAGGGACCTCTTTCTTTTGTCAATCCTTCCTGTAGGCAAGCTCAGAGACCCACCCAAGATTACTGTGGATTACTAAACAGGTCAAGTTGACAATCAACTCAACCATCACAGTGGGTGAGTTTTAAGTTTACTTTAGTGTTGAGCTCTTAACAAGATTTCTGTGTCTTCCAGAGGAGACTGGGCCTAAGAGATTACAAAACTCCCCTAAGGTTGCCCAGGCAGTGGGTGACAGCTGGGGTGGGATCCCACCCTCTCAGCATGCAGACTGTGTTAGTCAGAACTGCTGAGGTGGTCTGTTCTGGAGGAGGAAGTCAGCTGTATTGTCCCAATTCTCCAGTGAGCTTGCAGCAGCCTGAGGGGCCTGGCGTGGCCTACAAGGAAGGTTCCTGGTGCTGTTCAGCCGCATTGCCTGGCCTGGGCTTCCTGGAAGACCAGCAGTGTCTGCAGAGTGGCCCTCTCGCTGCCCACAGCAGATTGAGGGTAGGAGACCAGCTCCCGCACACAGCCCTTCTTTCAGGCCAGTGTGGCCTTTGCCCTGTGTAGGTGGCATGCCAGAAGTTTCTTTCCAGGGTAGTCACATACTGAGGCTCTCAGACTGGAGGCCTTCTCCCAGCTCTGAGTGAACTGGTTCCTTATGGTACAACTTGATGATCTGCTTCCGTGCTGGAGGCTTTTGCTGCTTTTTCTTCTCATAGTTTTCTTTAACTAGAAGTCTAGGTGTTCAGTGTGAGTGGGGCTCCAAGCCATAGCTCCGAGTGCTGCCTGTTGAGTGTGAGTCAAGCCGGAGCCATTGGAAAAAATGGAGGGATGTATGTGGCCACATCAGGGGAGCTAATCTTATTGTCTTGCCTCTGCCCTAGGATGTGGGGCAATCAAATCGGGGATGAAGGTGCAAAGGCCTTTGCTGAGGCATTGAGGGACCACCCAAGCCTGACCAGCCTCAGGTAACAAGCTTGCTGAGACATGAGGGGGTGGCTGGCTTCCCCAGTGCAGGAAGGATTGATTGACATGTGTAGGTTTCCTTCGGAAAGTGTTCCTTGGTGCATATGAAGCTGGTGTGAAGTGTATCACCAGGTGCTTGGCTCAGTGAGTTTTACCTGCACACACACAAATATAACTAGCATCAAGCCCCTCAGTCATTTCTGTGTGCCCCATGGGGTCCTGGGAGAAACCCGCAAGTCCAGATAAAACTGAAAGGGACACTGGCCAGCAGATTCCTGCTCCTTCCCACTTAGGATGGTGAAGGAACAGAGAGGACCCTTCCTTTCAGTAGACATCTGCATCAGGCCCAGCACCTTGGTGTTTCGCAGGCTCCACCACTGAGAGGGAGTTCAAGGTGATAGACCAATAGCAAAAGAGACTTCTCTAGATCTTCCCAGGGGGTCCCAGGAATCCCTTCTGAACACTCTCACATAAGCCCAGAATGGTCTGCTTTTTAGAGCACTGAGTTCCTTGGCCTTTAACCTGTGTGCTAAACCCAGAGTTCTGACTCTGTTTCCCTCTTGGAGCAGTCTTGCCTGTCCCCACACATGGAATAAGGGCTCGGGAGCAACAAAGCCTCGGCACTGGGTAATGAGGTAGAAGTGGGTGCTGAAGGCCAGGCCCAATGTGAATATATCTGTAATAATCCATGTCATGTATTTTTTTTCTTCCTAGTCTGGCATCTAACAGCATCTCCCCAGAGGGAGGGAAGAGTCTTGCCCAGGCCCTGCAGCAGAACACAACTCTGACGATATTCTGGTAACAACCCTCATCATGTCCAAGGGTGGAGTCTGGTCATTATTCCCAGGGTGCACTAGCCTGGAACAAGAATAGTTAAATTCTCCCCTAGAGAAGAAATCAGCCACTTCCAGGACAGACAGGTACAGATGGGGAAAGTGGATCCTACGAATATCGGTTAAGGCCTTTACCGTTTGTCACCTTCAGCTCTGGTGAACCAGAAGGCTGGCCATTTGAGATGTCAAAGAGTGCCCTTAGAATATGCCAGCTCTATCCAGCTTTTGTAGGAAATGAAAGTCCCTACGTAGTTTCCAAAAACATTGTGCCCAACTTTGTCATGCAGCTTGCATGCTCTAGGAGAAATTTGTGAGTCCATTTTTTTTTTGTCTAAAGTGAAATACATTTAAAGTTTGGGTAGACATAAGTGAAGAACAGCCCATCAAGAATGGTCTTTTAAATGCTGTTCATTCTGTTTCATTCTCACTGTTCTCACACCCATTGAAACAAGAGGGTTCAATACCATCTACATCCAAGAGCTCTTGCCCACTGTTCCTGTCAACTTCTGGGTATAGAGCAATGGAGAGGCTTCTTCAATGGCTTCCAGGCGCCACTGAGCACCATTGCTGCTTTTCCAGGTCTCCATTGTGACCAGGTTAACATGCTTCCAGCAGATTTCAGGAGACAAACCTGTAGGTACTGATCCCTTGTTTTCTGGACCCTGTCACCAGAGTAGGGAGAGTGGGCTCCTTTGCAGGCAGGAAGACTGGAAAGGGGAGTTCAGGGCAGATTCACTAGAAGCAAGTACCCTTGTATGTGTATGCTTCCCTGGTAGCCAGGTTGCAAGGCAGGCTGGGAGCCAAGCCCTCAGCATGTGATGAGCGGCCAGGCTGGAGAGACAGCCTGTGTGAACTCACTAACAATGTCTGCTGGTCAGTGCTCCTGACTCAACACTTCCTCTCTTCTAGGCTGACCCAAAATGAACTTAATGATGAGGCGGCAGAATGCTTCGCAGAGATGCTGAAGGTTAACCAGACTTTGAAGCACTTATGGTAACTTCCAAAGCCTTGGAGCTTAAGCGGGGCTACTTCCTGCAAATGGTTTTTATAATAAAATGTAAATACATACAAAAATCCCCCCTTTTAAAGTATACACGCAGTTCAGAGCTTTTCAGTAATTTCACCATTGAGCAACTGTTATCACCTAATTCTAGAACATTGTCACTGCCCCATGGCAAACCCTGTTTGCCTTAGGCAGTCATTCCCAATCCTTCCTCCAGCGCGCAGTGTCTCACTGGTAGGCATTTCATATAAGTGGAATGATCAGATGTGACCTTTCATCTCTGTCTTCTTCTGTTAACCTCTGTTTCCACGGGCAACCTGTACTCAGCATGCATCAGTATTGCGCTGGGTTTAATGGCCACCCGCATGCCCTCCAGAGTACAGATAGATGACACTGTTTATCAGCTGATAGATATTTGGGCTGTTCCCACATTTTGATCATCACAAATAATGCTACTGTGATCACTCATGTGCTTGCCTTTGCATGAGTAGATGTTTTAATTTCACTGAAGTGTATCATTAAAAGTAGAACTGCTGGCCCTTTGGAAATTTTGCTTTACAAACTGGAAACTGGCAGCGTGTTGGGGGTCTGTTGTAGTCAGCTTCATGTTGCTGGGATGAACATCCAGCCAGACAATGTTTATGGGAGGAAGGGATTTACTTCAAGTTTACAGATCCAGGGGGAAGTTCCACCAATGGCAGAAGAAACTGCTTGCTTCCATAGATCCAAACAGAGAAAAAAACTGCAGCAAGCAAAATACCAGAAGCAACCAACATGAACCCCCACCAAAGCTCACCCTGCTCTCCACACCTCTGGGCTGGAATCAGATATGCCTCCTGTGATGCGCCCTCTCCAGCAGGCTGTGGGAGACATAAAGCTTAACTATCTGAGGCTATGGGACATAATTCATATTCTAACTACCACGGGGTCCCGGTTTCTCCCCACTCCCATCAATACTTTTTCCTAGAGTCTGTCTCCTGAGTCTAGCGAGGCCAGTGGGCATGAAGTCATAGCTTGCTATGCTTTTAAAAATGTAATTAATTTGTGTGTGCATAGGCATATGCAGCATGCATGTGGGGTCAGAGGACAGCCTCGGGTGTCTGCACTCCTCATCCGCCTTCTTTGAGACGGGGTTTCTTCTACTGCAAAGGAAAAGCAATCTGCTGGTCTCTGAGCTCTGGATTCTCCCAGCTTCCCCCCTTGTTGTAGGCATGTTGTGATTACAGACCCACGTGCAATCCGGTGCCACTTGCTGTATGTAGGTGCTGGGGAAGATGGAAGTCCATGGGATTGCAGTCAGTAGGCTTTGCAAGTAAGCACCTCACCCGCCGGCCAGTCTCAGAGCCTGCATGCTGTGGTTTGGATTTTCTTTTCCTGCTGGCCAATGGTGCTGAGTTTCTTTTCACACACCTGTCTTCTTGGCCACCTACCTCAGGAGAAATGTCTCCTTACCCTTGCCCAATTAAAAACTGCGTTTCTACTAATTGCTGAGTTATAGGAGTCCTTTATCCTGAGTGCCAGACTGGTATTACATACAGGATTTGCAAATATTTTCTCCTTTCTGTGGGAGTTTTCTCTACCTCGGTGGGTAACTCTGAATAGCAGAGGTTTTTGGATTTGATGAAGTCCATGTCGTTGACTTCTCTATAGATGGTTGTGCTTCAGGAGTTTTAGCTGATTAACCCTTGTCTAACTCGAAGTCACAGAGCTTTCTATCTGAGTTTCCTGTTATGTTTTCTGTTGTTCTCTCACATTAGGTGGGCAATCTGTTTGGGGTTCATTCTTGAATATGGCATAAGGGAAAAGTCTAACCTCATTTCTTACCTGTGGAGATCCAGTTGTGTGACACCATCTGCTGAACTCATTCTCTTTCTGTTGAATGGACATGGAACATTTGTCAAAAATCTATTGATAATATGCCGAAATATCTAGATTCTGTTTGAGCCTGCCACTCCGTGTGCCCATCCTTATATCAGGGCTGAGATGTCATTTTGCTTAATTGTGGTTGTCGAGACACAGCCACCAAGTGCTGGAATTGTAGTCACATGTCTGCACTGTCTTTTTTTTAACTTTTTATTGATAGCTTCCATGCTTAGAGATAATAAACCATTATGATTCCCTCCCTCCCCACTCTCCCTCATATTTCTTCCTCCTCTCAATTAGTCTCTGTTTTGTTTCGATGTCATCAACTTTTCCTCCCATTATGTGTAGGGATTATCAGGCACTGGGAGGTCATGAATATCAAGGCCATTTTGTGTCTGGAAGTTTGCGTTGTAAGCAGTCCTATCCTTCCTTTGGCTCTTATAATCTTTCCACCACCACTTCCACAATAGACCTTGAGCCTCAGGAAGTGGGACAGAGATGTCCCAGTGCTGAACACTCCACTGTCATTTCTTCTCAGCACTATGGTGACTTTTGCGTTATCCCAGTGGTCACCGCCATCTGAAAAACAGAAGCTTCTCTGGCCAAAATTGAGAGTAGCATTATTGTATGGGTATGCTCATTTTTAAAAGTGCTTATAAAGCAGTTTGGTGGGCATAATATATGCATTTAGCCAGAAAACAGCAGGCATTACTCCCCTAGGGTTCATGACCTCCCCTGATATAGGCTTTTGACTAGGTCTTGAGTATTAGGCATGTATTCCCTCCCGGGGATTGGACCTCCAGTCCAGTTAGTGAGAAGTTGGCTCCTCTGTTTGGCTACAATGGTGAGGGAACTCCCTTCCCAGCTGCCATGCCTGTGTTCCTCCTCCCATGGAAGCATCTCACAGCTGGTGTACACAGCACTCTTCAGTTTCACAGCTGAGACCAGATGCAGATAAGATTATTTCTTCAAGGTTCTGAGGCTGAAAAGTAGGGATGGAGTTATGAGGAGCTTCTTAACCCCTTGCTACACTTCCTTAAGGGGGAGATCTGTTCATACTGCTCCATACCTGACATCAGAGCCTTCATCCCCTGGCAGGACTCCTGGGTTTGTAAGAGTTAGGGTTGGTGGTAGCTGTGTGTACACACGGGGAGGGAGAGGAGAAGCCTGGACAGCATGGACCCAACACTGCTTCTTTCTACTTTTCCTTCCTGGTTGGGTGGAAAGAAGCATGCCTACCAGGCCTCCCAGCTCATCCACAAGTGCTTTATTCTAGAACATCACACTCCATGAAGCCCCATTATGAATGTCCCCCTGGCCCCATGAGGGGCAGACACAGAACCATTTCCTTACCCTCCCTGGTGGATGTTGGGGAGGACCTGGTGGTACCAGTGACCTGATCCCCAAGGGTCTGGTCCCCCAAACATGACCCTTTGCTAGCTACCTAACTTTAAAACTGCCCTGTGTTTGCCTAACTGCCTGAAAGGAGCTGGCAGATGGCCTATTCATTCCCCTGGTGATGGGTTTCCTAGAATATGCTGTGCAGATTGCTGCTCTCCACACTTTTTGGTTGGGCACCTGCTGTGGTTAACCTTCTCATTGCTGGGACAAAACACCTGACCCAAAGCACCTGATGGGAGGAAAGGGCTTGTTTGGACTTACAGTCTCGAGGGGAAGCTTCATGATGGCAGGAGAAGGCATGGCATGAGAAGAGGCTGGACATCACTTCTTGAGACAGCATGGGGAAAAGAGCAGCAAGGGTGAGCTGAGGCTCTAACAAGGGAAGACTGGTTATAACACCTTTAGCCCAGCTCCAGCAACACACCTCCTCCAGCAAGGCTCCACCTTCCACATTGCTACCATCTTAGGACCAAGTGTTCAAAACATTAGTTTACGGGGGACATCTGATTCAAACTACCACAGCACCACTTCAACAAACAAGGTCACTCACAATCTGTTCATGATTATACTATCCACATATGACTCTAGATATACTATTCTTATTGGAGAAATTGTTCAACATTTTAAGGGATATTTGTAATTCTCATATACCTGACTGGGACACTCACTCAATGAAGAGTTACAAAGACCCTTTCCCTCCAATCCTGACTCTGATAGCAATGAGCCCAGCAGCTAGCTCCTAGATTGGACTCAGAGTTCTGTGAGGACACGAGGTGTTCTTTTCTTTCAGGCTTATCCACAACAAGATCACAGCCAAGGGCACTGCACAGCTGGCCGAGGCCCTGCGGAACAACACTGCCATCACAGAAATATGGTAAGGATCCGCCTCAGTGGCTGCTTACTCCACACCACTGACTAATTTCTGGTGTCGTGAAGCCCCCATTCCACTTCTTTCTTGCCTCCCTCAAGGCATCCCCCACCTGTTGGTAACTTACCTACCTGGCTGAAGTGGGACTGGGTAGGTTCTGAGAGAGGGTCTGTAGGACGTGCAGGGTATTGATAGTCATACAGTCACCATGCTTGTGTACCTGCTTTATGCCAGACATCCTGTGGCAAAAGTGGAGGCTGTAACAGTTAGCATGGCAGGTACCTGAGCTACTTGACAGTCCTGGCCTGCCTGATCGGAGAAGAGTGGCCCTGCATACAGACTTATATATGCTCTGGAAATATGTCTTCAACTTCAAGGGCCTGAGATAGGTCCTCGTCGTGTGATGCCTGGAAGCTGGCACAGAGAAGTTCTGTTTACTGCTGATGATGCAGTGATTTCTATGGTTTAAGTCTATGGACTTGCGTCACCAAGAACCCAAATTCTCAGTTCAGGGTATGACTGCCACTAACCACTTTTCCCCCTTCCTCTGAGCAGGGAAGTTTCTTCCTGCCCTGGGCAGGTGGAGGGTGATGGCACATAGCCAGTTAATTGCAAATCCTGCAGCTCTGTGCCCAGCATGTGGGACTCATGATGGACTCATCGGGCTTCAAAAGGTAGTGTTGGCTAGTGTTGAAGTCAACCTCCTCTGTGCTGCAACAAACATCCAACCTGAAGCAGCTTGTAGAGGAAAGGGTTTATTTTGGCTTATAGAATCGAGGGGAAACTCCCTGAAGGCAGGGAAAACGATGGCATGAGCAGAGACTGACCATCATCACTTCCTGGCCAACATCAGGCGGAAAACAGCAGCAGGAGAGTGTGCCAAACACTGGGAAGGGGAAGCTGGCTATAACGCCCATAAGCCCGCCTCCAACAGGCTCCATTTCCAAAACTGTCATCAGCTGGGGATCAAATATTCAGAGCACGTAGGTTTTGGGGGGACACCTAAGTCAAACCACCCGGTAGCCTCACTCTCCCACTGTGCTTCCTGCAGCACTAGTAGCTTCTCTCTTGGGGTAGCTCCAGTTTGAACCTACCTTTTTCCTTAGCAGATATCCTACTGTTCTGGTATCTCCAACATCCTGGAGTTTCCATTGCGACTTAGGGCTCACCCTCACATCTGCACAGAGTAGCCTCCCGTGCCTCTGTGCAAGAACTCTAATTCTGCCACACATTGCCTGGCCTCAGCAGCCCTCAGGAACTGTGGTGCAATACTCTCTGAGGCCCTCAGTCTCGCATCATTCATGCCTACAAAGCCATCACTACATAGATGATGCCCTAAGTTCTGCTGCACACTTGAGATGAAGCCTGGCTCCCTTGGACCACAGCTCTATACCTTCCAGGCTGACCTTGGCAAAAACTGTTCTAAGGTAGTTGTGATTGAGCAAAGAACCCCTTACAAGCTTTCTTCCTTCAGATGAATTCATATCTTCACAAAATAGAGCCTCCAGTGGGTGAGGGCTTGCCCTCAGTGCTCCGTCCCTAATGTCCCAGTAGAGCACAGGAGGTTTCTCTTCAATGGTGCTGATCTCTTTAACAGTCATAGGTGTTCCCTCAGCACTAGTCTGAATGCTATCCTATCCTGAGATTTCCCCCACCTAACAAATTATTGCATTACTTTTGAGGTCAGTATCATTCACGCTATCAGGACATGGGCAGATTATAGCCAGATTTTTGTCTGTCTGTCTGTCTTTCTATCTGTTTGATAGCATATAACATACACTGCCTCAATCCAGTTCCCGGTATAGCACTTGTTCCCCTCTGAAACCTCAGGAACTGGCCTCCATTACCAACAGGTCTCAGCATTCTTGTCCTCCAAATTCCACCAGAATGACCTATTAAGTTCTGTTTATTGTATTTGGAGACTTTTCTAGTGCAAAGTTTCAAACTCTTCCACATTCCTCCCGCAAGCCAGTTCCAAAGGCCTACACACGACATGGTCAAGTTTATCACAGCAACAGCCCACATGCCCTTCTCAGTACCAAGCTTCTGTATTAGCTACTGTCTCATTACTGTGATCAAATAGCTGACAAACAGAACCTAAGGAAGGAAGGATGTATTTTGATTTAGAATTTGAAGCAATAGAGTGAGTCCATCATGATGGGGAAGACATGCAATATCAGCATTTCAGGAGGCAGCTTAAGGAAGGGAGGTCTTGTTTCGGCTTACAGCTCAGGTTACAGTCCATGGTGAAAACGGCACTGTGGCAGCAGTGTGAGGCAAGCTGGTCACATTCAGACCACAGTGAGGAAGCAGAGAGTGATAAATACTGCTGCTCAGCTCATTTCCTCCCCTTTTATTCAGTCCACGACCCCCAACCTATGAAATGGTCCTTCCACAGTAAGGGTGGGTCTTCTCACCTAATTTAGAAAATTCCTCACAGACACACGCAGAGATTTATTTCCGTGGTGGCTCTAGTTCGCATCAGGTTGACAACCAGAGATTAACCATGATAAGATCACAGTCAAAAGTTTTTGGAAAACAGTGTTCCAGAGAACAGAGCCCAGATTCAGCAAGAAAACATGGGAGCATTTGTGTTGCGAGCTCCCCTTTCTGTGAGGCTGCCCTGCCTGGGAGCGTCTGAGAGTGGGACTTGCATGCTGGCCTTGGATTACTGGCTTGCAGTCTCAATCCCTTCATTGACTAACAGTGCCTGAATGCCAGTCCTGGGCTGGCACTGGAAATCTAGTGGTGAGCAAAACTGAGCTGTCCTGTTAGGCTCAGCCTGAGGTGAGAGAGATGCACAGCAGATGGAAACAAGGTGATTATTCAGCTCTAACTATGAAGGCTGCTGGACAGAAGCAGGCCAGGGAAGGAGCCTGGCACAGACAAGGTTCAAAGAAGGCCTCCTAAGAAAGAAGCATTTAAACTTAGCCACCAAGGACGAACGGTAGTTGGTCTGCTGGGGTTGGAAGGGAAAGCAATGCATGATGGGGAATGCCACATGCAAGGGCTCAGAGAGTGAACACAGCATCCATCAAAAACTAGAAGAGGAGGCTGGGAAGATATTTCAGTCAGTAAAGTGCTTGTCCCAACAAGCATGAGGACCTGAGTTTGATCTCTAGCACACATGTAAAATGCAGGATTCAGTTGTAATCTCAGTGCTCGGAGGTGGAGACAGGAAGATTCGCTGGCTCTCTGGTTAAGCTTAATTGGTTCGCCCCAGGTCAGTAAGAGGCCTTGTCTCAAAGCCTCAAAACAGGTGGGTGACCATTGTAAGGAGAGAACCCAAAGTTGTCTGGGCTTTATGTCCATACCCATGTGCACTCACACACATACAAACATGCATGCACACATACACATACAAGAAGCCCGGCATGGTGGCACATGTCAATAATTTCAGTACTTGGGAGGCTGAGGCAGAAAGATCATGAGTTCAAGGCTAGCCAGGGCTATATAACAAGATGCTATCTCAAAAATAAATAAAGCTGCAATAACCTGATGTGCCATGGGTTCAGAGTATGTACGAAAAGAGGGCAAGGAGAGGCTAAGGGATAGACAGAAAGTTAGCCACAAGAAGTCTGTGGTCGGATCACATGTTTATCCTACAGGGAAGTCATTAAAGGGTGTGAAGCACAGAGAGGATGTGGTCAGATTCTCAAGATAAAGAGACCTTCTGGCTTCTAGGAAGCTGAGTGTGAGGAGGTCAGTGTAAAACAGGATCTTTCTGTGGTCCAGAGAACAGCCACAGGTGCTCAGAGCAGCATGGCAGGCTGCTTGGGAAACAAAGGAGAACTTTGTGATAGACATCAGGGTGGATCCCACATCCTACCTGGCTGTCGTAGTCAGCCACATGCCGCTGGGATGAATCTCCAAACCAGGCACAGTTTATGGGACAAAATGATTTATTCAAGCTACAGATCCAGGGGAAGTCTCATAAAAGTGAAAGAGGCTGGTCCTCTTTCACAGGTCCAAGCAGAGAGAGAAAAACCCATCACCAACACCACACACACAACAGCAAACAGGCAGGAGAGCCAAAGAGAATTTCTTCTCCTTTATATAGGCTAAGGGTGGGGTCTTGCAACCCTTCCCCAGACTTAATGGCTTCCTGAGTCTCTGGAATTTCCTTCCTGCACTGCCCACACAGGAAAGGATGTTTACTTCTAGCTTCTTTGAGCTTCTTTACATCTTGCCCCTTGCTGAGAGGCTGCCTTCCTATAAACATCCTCAGAGACTCACCCAAGATAATTAAAACGATCAAGTTGACAACAAAACCTAACCATCACACTGGCAGAGCCAGATGAAGAGAAGGCCATCCACTGAGCTGGGGATCCCTGGGGAGGTATGGCCACTTCACGGTGTCTAGAGACACCATGGGAAGTTGTCAAGTAGGAAGCTGACTCCACTCCCTGGCCATGGCAGACAGACCCAGGCTAAGGGCCTGCCAGCCTTGGAGAAATCCAGCATTGAGAAGTCACGTGGAGGAGAGCATGGGAAAGGAGGCTGAGAGGGAGAGCCCAGGTACAAGAGAAAACCCAGGGCACCTGATGTCACTTGAGGGAAGGCAGCTTCAAGGAGAGAGAAGGCAAGACCGCCTAATGCCTGTGGAGGTCCAGTAGAAAGACAAGACCCGAAAAATGTTCTTAAATTCAGGTTCCTGGAGGTTACTGGTGATTGGAGAGACTGATGTGACCCGAGAGCTCTAGGCAGCAAGTGTCACCTGCACTTCAGGCTAGGATGCACAGAGTGTTGAACATGTACTGAGAAGGAAACACAACAGTCTGTGATGATTTTCTTCTTTCTCCTTTCTACCAGTCTCAATGGCAACTTGATGCAGCCAGAAGAGGCCAAAGTCTTCGAAAATGAGAAGCGAATCATCTGTTCCTGATGTGGACATTTCCTGTCCTGGGTCTTTGTCCTGGGGTGGCTCTTAGCTGTGGACAGCTCTCTGTGGAGTCAGCTTGGGGGCCGTGAGATGCTGTGCAGGGCCCTTGGCAAGGGGACTGTGTGAGCCACCGTAGTTCCTGAAAATCAGCAACGCGTGTCCTATACTACAGAGACTTCCTTTTGCCTGTCCATAACTATCGTGTATGGAACTAGAGGAGTTGATTGGAATAGAACCGCAGAGGCCAGTCTGGGCTCCACAGACGCCTGCACAAAGGACCAGCAGGAGTGTGGTAGCTGCTTCTGCCTTCAGGAAAAGCTGGGGCTTGGCACAGAGCCCATGCCAGCTTTCTGGAGAGAAGGCCGTCAGTGGCCGAGAGGAAGTTCTCCTGAAACCTCCTTCCTCCCTCCAGCTCTTCCCCGGGCTCCTCTGTGTCCTCCTGGCAGCCGAAGCCACTGAGCACGGTCTGCTGTGGGGAGGGCTTATCCAAGCGCCCTGGGGAGCTGGTTGTCAGCGGCTGCCACAGACTTTGTTTTCAGTCCTGGATCTCACGGGCTGCTGACTTAGATCAGAGGTGGCCATGGTGGATGGTCTGAGAGAAAGTCTGTGCCTTCATAATGCTCAGACTCCACCCGGCGTTTTATCTGCCATGACTGTGCCTGCCATGGAAGTGAGAATAGACTCCTTTCACAGAATCGCCATTGTGACCCTGATAACCTAAGAGGTCTCTCTCTCTCTCTCTCTCTCTCTCTCTCTCTCTCTCTCTCTCTCTCTCTCTCTCTCTCTCTCTCTCTCTCTCACCTCTGAGCAGGGAAGTCTCTTCCTGCTCTGAGCAGTTGGAGGATGACTAAATACAACCAGCAGAGGGAGGGCTCTGGCAGCAAAGTATTCCAGACACCCACCACTGTGGCGAGCATGTGGGCATGCTTAGTGTGGTGGGGTGGGAGGTGATACTACAGATAACATTTTTTTTTGTCACCATATTTGTTAATAAAATACTGAAAAAGCTCACTATTTCCTATGGACCAAGTCTGGGTTTCTTTCTTTCTTCCTTCCTTTCTTTCTTTCTTCTTTCAAGAGAATCATCATGGAAGACATGCTGTGAGCTTTGGACTCCTATTGTGATGGGCTGCATGGTGGGGTTCTGGGGTGCCATGCATACTTTGCATAGAGGCCTGATGAACAACAACTGGAGGGCCACCGGTTTGACCCTTCACAAGGGACAAGAAAAGGTGGCAGGCCTCTGCTGAGTCAGAGCACACGGGCATGTGACAATGGAGCACCGCACAGTAGGTGGCACAGGCCAACCAACTTTGCCAGCTTCCTCAGTGTTTGGAGGGGGACCAGGCAAGTGGAGTAAGAGGTGCTGAGCCAGTCAGGGCAGCAAGAGTCAGCAGAGGCATCTCCCAACTGCACCTTTGAGCTCCCAGAGTTCATTCTGGTTATGCATGGCAGCTTATTATCAAGTGTGTGGCTCAGGAAGTTGTAGGGGAAATCCTGCAGTGGCTGACCCCCTGCCTGCCCCACAGGGCGGTTCCCTTAAAGGTACTGCTGTGGTGATGACCACTGTTCCTCTCCACCTCGGCCCCAGGACTAGCCTAAGATCACCCTCAGGGCCAGCAAAATTCTCCCTCCCATAGCCTCCAGCAGTAATCTCCCTGCAACAGCATAGGAGGGAAAACAGACATGGTTGTCTACAACCAGTGGTTTAAAAATATTCAACCTTGCTTCTCTCTAAAAGCCCCCCTCCTACCCCTTAGCCAATTAAGTCCACTGGATAAACGATTTGCTGTGCCCACTGCTGTAGCACCCACGCACCCATGCCCCTGCAGGGCTTGCAAATAGGACCAAGGCATCATTTGTCTGTGGGTGTCCCAACTGAATGCTTGGTGACCTAAACTATGTGTGCTTTTCTGCTTTTAACTAGGACTGTTTTTACAGGATGCTTAAGCTGATCTTGGGAGACAAACTATGGCATCCATATCATACCTAGTTTTGTCTTATTCGTGCTGATTTAATCTTATTTTTTAAAGTCATGTAAAGTCACTGAGTGGCTCATTGGAATTAGCTCCACGGAGCTCCCACTCTGCCTTGGCCTCTCTGAGTGGGACTGTTGGAATCGTGCCTTCCTCCACAAACACACACACACACACACACACACACACACTGGAAACCCAAAGTTCAAGAGGTTGTTGGGAGGAAGAAATAAAATGTGGTAGTTAGCAGTGCCTGGCACAGGGTACCCATTCCATAGGCGCCAGTTATAAGCCTGCCTTCCTCACTTTATCCATAATGATGGACTCCCTCTTGTTACTTCTACCTCAATCCAAGGGGACTTTCCAGCAATGCAAAGTAGGATGACGAGAGTTTTTGAGACCCCAAATATTGGACATGAAACTTCCTGCAGGTTTCTAGCTTTGCCAGTGAAAGACACTGATGTTACTCAGTGAGCATAGGTGGTGGCTATGTCTTCACCAGAGCAAGGCCAGGGCAATCACAGAGCCAGGCACATGAGCCTGGGCCCACCGCCCTGATTTCCTTCCAGGTCCTTTTATGGTTTGGATTAAAAACAGTCCCCAGAGGTCATATGTTGAAGGCATGGTCCTCAATGCAGCAACTTTCTAAGGTGGTGCTCTTGGGAAGTGATTGTAGAAAGAGGGCTCTGGCCTCATCAATGGGTTAATCAACTGATGAGTTACTATCTAATTGGAGATATTGGAAGGTGATGCGGGGCCTAATTGGAGGCGATAGGGTGATAGGCATGACTTTGAGGGGGGATATCTTGCTTCCTAGCCCCTACTTCTCACTTACTGGCTTGTTCTCTCTGCTTCCCCACCACCATGAAGTGAGCAGCAATCCTGTATGTACCCCACCATTCTGCTATGATGCTCTGCCAGAAATACAGCCAAGCGACCATGGACTGAAAAATCCTGAGCCAAATAACTCTTTTCTCTCTTACATGCCTGCTCTTGGGTCGCAGGGACGGGAAGCTAACAGAGCTACAGAACCAGAAAGGAGCCTTGGCCTCATTCATGCTGTGGTTCAGACGTAGCACACGTCTGCTTCTAGTAGCTTCCTTGCTCACTTACAAGAAAGCAAAAGCAAAAACCTTGTCCTAGAACTGAGGAAAAACTACACCATCATCCCCACAAATGGAAGAGAATCATAATGAAAGGAAGCCGAAACCCACCTCACAAATGGGTAAAAATGTCCCCTTTGGGCGGACATCCCAGCTCTATCCACGTCCCTTGTCACAGAGCGTCAGGGACAAGGAATTGAACCCACGGTGAGCTTGGGGTTTGTAGAGACATTAAGCACTAAAAAGGTGCTGTATGTTCAATAAAAATCCAAACAATAGCAAATCATAGAATTGGCACAAGGAAGCTAACTACACTTGTGGTTTTATTCCTTTGAGAACCTGACTTTAGAGCCAAAATACTTCAAAATTTTTCCATGATATTTTTCTCTGTCTCAAAGTACATTTGTTTTTGTTATGACAGTAACATCTTAATGTTAAAGGGAAATTAAAAAAAATAGTCTGTATAATTGTATTAATTTTTCTTTGGCCAAATACTTGAAAAGAATGCCTTAAAGGATGAAAGATTCATTTTGGCTCATGGTTTCAGTTGGATGGATCCAGTGCTTTAGGCCAGAGGCAAGACAGAAACCCATGGTGGCAGGTGTGTGACAGGGGCTGCTAATGTCATTGCTGTCACCAAGCAGTAACAAACAGTCCAAGGATGAGACCAGGGACAGGATATATCCTTCAAGGGCATAGCTCCCCCCCAGACCTCCTCCTCCAGTCAGACCCTACATCTATAGTTCGTATTACCTCTCATTCCAAGTAGGAATCCATCAAATGGACAAATTTATTGGTCAGATCAGGGCACTTATGATTCTCTCTCATTTCTGATTGGGTACCCTAGCTGGGGACACATCAGCTTTGTGGAGGACACCTCACATTCCAACTCTAACAATAATGACACAGTACTAACACAGACATTTTCATTTTTGCATGGGGTCTTCCATGTTTTGCTTGAATATCTTTTCATGGTGATAATTGCACAGCATATGTTATACATTTACAGTTCTTTTAAAGTATATTATTTATTTGTAAGCAGAGAGATACAAGCAGAGAGAGAAAGAGAGAAAGAAAGAGAGAAAGAGAAAGAGAGAGAGAGAGAGAGAGAGAGAGAGCGCACATGTCAGGGCCCCCAGCCACTGCAAACGAACTCCACATGCATGGGCCACTTTGTGCATCTGGCTTTATGTGGGTACTGGGGAATTAAATCCAGGTTGTTAGACTTTGCAGGCAAGTGCCCTAACCACTAAGCAATCTCTCCAGCCCAGTTTGCAGGTTTTTGTTTTGTTTTGTTTTTTCAAGGTAGGGTCTCGCTCTAGCCCAGACTGGCCTCGAACTCACAGCTATCCACCTACTTCTGCCTCCCAAGTGCTGGGATTAAAGGCGTGCACCACCACACCTGGCATAGCAGTTTTTTTAAATCAAACATTTCCCTACATTGTTACATAGTCTTTACAACTGTCATTTATTCTGTGAATTTTAGAAATTGCTCAAGTACATTCTCATCATTAGACATGTTTCCACAGCGGCTGTGATGTGCTGACTATTTTGGTGAAATTAACAAATCTGTTAGTTATTTCTTTGGAGCTGGATGGCCAAGGCCAAACTCTGGCTGTGACATTTCATTTCTCTTTTGGCCTATGCTAGGAGTGTAAGGAATGGTTCAGAAGCAGGTGAAAGAGAACAGTGGAGCGAGAAGCCAGCAGAGACACAAAACTCAGGTACCCAGCCTGGACCCTAGACAGTGTCCAGGCACTGCTCAAACCGCTGGTGTGTGCGTGTGTGCACACGTGTGTGCATGTGAGGACTGCTGTGGTCGCAGTGACAGCTGCAAAGAGGAATTAGTAATCCCAGGAGCAGCATGTGTGTAAGGAGGCACCATGGAAGATGGGGTGAGTGGGAGGGGTCTGCGGTCTTTCCAGACAGTTCTCTTGATTTAACACATCATATATCTGTATATGCATGCTTGTTTATCCTTAAGAAACCTAGCCTGCGTCCAACCTAGGGTCCAGTGGAGAGTAGTTCCCTCCACAACCTTGTGAAGTGGGAGTGATTTCGTAATTGAGTCAACCAAAGACTAGTAATGCTTGTGTACCTTGTCTTGTTAACTAGGATGTGTATAAAAATGAAGAAAAAAGCAAACCTTCATGTAGGGGTTTTGGCCACTCCTTACCATGCCTGGGCCTTCCAGCTCACTTGGTTCAGCCTGTCAGTGTCCACGAGAAAAGATGTCATCACGAGGTTAGACACATTATTGCTGCTGGTACAGCCAGAAAGGAGCGCAGGCCTCTGGCTGGTTATATTTTCCCTCTGTTCAGGTGGAGTTCCAAGCCTTCAGACTCTCTGTAACTGAACTTCTTTCTTTCATTAAACATGGACAAAAGGGAACTCTGTCCCAAGAATACACCTAGGGTCTTTTTAGTGTTCCTGGGATTTCTTAGGAAGCTCTATCTTTTCTCCTGGACTTGTACTCCTGAACATTCCGGGATTCTGGAGACAGACAGTGGAAGCCGGGAGCATCGTGGAAGATGGCAGCAAGGCTTTGACTGTAGAGCTAACAGCTTCACGACATCCTCCATCCCCCTGCCTAGGAGACTGGCCCAAAGGCCCAGGGGTGACTTTCATCACAAGGGGGCAACACATGTCTACTAGCTCATGATATACTCTCTGCCACAAAGCCAACTGTATAGAGGATTGGTGATTAGCAAGATTCAAATCAAAGCACACTGTGAGAAAAGCAACTTTATCTTAAGCCTATTCATCCACCAGTTCAAAAACATCAATGTGGGCTGGAGAGATGGCTCAGTGTTTAAGGTTTGATTTCCCCAGTCCCCACATAAAGCCAGATGCACAAAGTGGCGCATACACCTGGAGTCTGTTTGCATTCCCATTCTCCCTTTCTCTCCCTTTCTCTCTGTCTCTGCTTATAAATAAATATATTTTAATAAAATCGGTGTATGAGAAAGCTAGTAGTTGGCAAGTTCTCTTGGAACTGAAGGTCTCTGGGTTCAGATCCCAGAGCTACTAAGAGCTGTGTGACCTTGGACAAATGACTTAGCTTTATTGCTCTTCAATTTCCCACCTGTAACACAGGCTTGCCTAAATTGTGCTCCCTTTGCGGGGTTATTTGAGAAATGAGTTAAGACAGCACCTGCATAGTCAAGGCTCCTGTTTCCTAACCAGACCGGTTCTGGCGAGCCCTGCCCACACGGAAACTAGCAAGAGAGAGAGAGGGGGGGAAGTAGAGGCATGCCCAGGGATCCTTCCTGGCCTTAAGAATGCAGCCAAGACACCATAACCATGTCCGACTGGCAGCAGGGTCCAGATTTTCAGGCACACAGACAAGAAGCCATGTCCAATGCTGAGTACTGAGGGATTAGATGAATCTGGCCTGTGTCAGGAATTGCCTTCCTTTTACTTTGTAAAGTGCCCTGGTTCAGAATAGCAGCATGGATCAGGAAAGCCACAAGGCTATTTGCATTTTGATTTGATTTCACTGGTATCCGAGCATGGCACTTGGCTCTCTACACTGACTTACACGGCTGAGCACTGTTTCTGAGCAACGAGTGGTTGTTTTCTTGTCACACGTTCGTTAACGTTGCTGTTGTAACAGAGGACAGGGAAATGGGAATAGGCCATGCGAGGGCACAAAGCAGGTGAGTTACTTCCTTAGCCTCAACTTCCTCCCTCCACAGGGTCTTCTTGCCATGTCCTTGCTGGCCTGTGAGTGAAGCCATTGGCCTCCTGCCTGGGCAAGTGCATCGCATATTGGGAACAGGACATTGTGGCTTTTAGATTTCCAATCAGATGTTCACGAGGGTGGCTCTCACTAAGTAGCTCAGGCTGGCCTCAAACTCAGGACCCTCTTGCCTTAGCTTCCTGAGCGCTGGCACTGCATCCCAGCGCAAGGGGTCAGTGGGTAAAGTGCCTGCCACACTACCACGAGGACCCGAGTTCCATCCTCTACAGCTATGTAAGAATGCCAGGCTTGGTGGGCCTTTAAGTCTAGTGCTGGGGAGATAATGCCAGGAGGATCCCTCGGGCTTGTCAGCCAGCTAGTCTGGTGAGATCTGAGTTAGTGGAGAGTGACTGAGAGGACATTGGACACTGACCTATTGCTTCCACACATACACACAGGTGTGAGCATGCACACCTGTGTACACACCTACACACACGCACAGGAAAGGTGGAGATAATGTTCCTGTTCATTTCCCTCAGGACCCACGGTGACTGAAACCCTGTGCCAGTGTTTGCCCACATTTTCATCTTCCAAAACTGACTTTAAATGTATCTTTCTAACCTCTCTCCCACCAGTAAATTTTAATCACATAGATACACAGGGTTTCTTTTCTTTCTTTCTTTCTTTTTTTTTGGTTTTTTGAGGTAGGGTCTCACTCTAGCCCAGACTGACCTGGAATTCACTATGTAGTCTCAGGGTGGCCTTGAACTCATGGTGATCCTCCTAGCTCTGCCTCCCGAGTGCTGGGATTAAAGGCGTGCACCACCACACCCGGCTTGATACACAGTATTTCTGTTTATGCTCCAAAGGGCCACAACTGAATATCGAAACTCCTTTTTTATTTCTGTCTACCAAGAACCAGTTTTTTTTTAAGGCTGGAGAGATGGCTCAGTTGGTAGAGCACTGGCCACCCAATCGTGAGGCCCTGAGTTTGTATGCAAACGCTGGGTGTGGTGTGTTTGCCTCTCATCCCAGCACTGAGGGCTCTCTGGGGCAAGCTGGCCAGCTAGACTAGCAGAATCAGTGAGCTCTGGGTTCAGTGAGAGAGCTTGTCTCAATAAATAAGGTAGAGAGTGATTGAGGAAGACACCCCAATCTCTGGTCTCCACAGGCATGCACGGGTGCCCACAACATGCACCCACACACATACAAATGCATCAAAACATAAAGCTACCCTTTGCCTTCTTAGTTCCTGTCACCCTGTTGAGAGCACTCCTTCTGGTTTTGCCCTGATCTCTCCCTGAAACCCAGGACCCCCTCCTAGGAATAGCCTTTCTGCACAATATTCAACATTCCACCAATCCTCAGGGCATGGGCAAGTGCCTTAACTGCCTAGCCATCTCCTCGTAGGTATACATCGAACATTCTCTCATCTGTTCTGAAGAGCATTTTCGTCTGCGTGAAAGCTTTGCTCTGTGATTTTAAGACTCCCCTTGTGAAAGGGGAAGAGGCCTCAGACAGGAGCAACTGTCCTCTGAAGCACTCCACCAGCATCCATCCATCATTCCCATAATGAGTCCCCAAATTCTGCCACCAGACTGTGGGATGGATGGAGCCTGAAGCCAGACTTGTCCGTGGCCCCCAAGAGACCCGGGGAAGCCCACCCAGAATTTCCTCTTTGAGTAGGGGGCCTTTGCCCACCCCACTCCTGCACATTGTACCACTACACAGCTCAGCTAAGTGGACTTGAACCCTAAACTGAGGTAAGTAACTCAAAAATCAAATGCAAGTGTCAGATAAATTACAAACAACTGAAGCTGTATGATCCAAAACATTCTCATTTGATATCTAGCCTCACACACATACACCTGGACACACGTGCCCTCCCTCACATACGTGCATACATATTCAGTTAAAAAAAAAACAAGAGGAAAGTTTGATATTTTTTGCATCCACATATTATGGACCAAAGTGAAACCTCATTTTATTTTAGGCTAGATAACTTTATAAGGAAAAAAGATTTAGTTCTGAAGGTTTGATACAGCATCCATATCGGTGTGGTGAGGACCTCATGACAAATGACATCACAATGGTGGGGACACAAAGAGGAGCAGATCATGTGTCCACATGGCAAGGCTGTTCTCAAAACAGCCTTCTTTTGAGAAGTAACACCAGGGTTCAATGAGAACTACCTTAATTCCTTTCAAGGACATATTACCCAGTGACCTAAGAACCTCTTACAGGTTCTATGTCATCTTCCAATACCACCACCCTGAGGACCAAGTCCTTGGAGAAAAAGCACATATCTTAATCTCCTATGTAGATTGAAACATGATGAATAATCAAGTGGATTTTATTAAACACAGCACTGATACTAGAACCCAACTGAGCAGCAGAATACTGTGGCTCATCTGTAATCCCAGCCACTCAGGAGGCTGAGGCAAAAGGACCACTATTAGTTCAAGGCCATCCTGCAGCTACTCTGTGAGACCCTGTCTCATCACCTGCCAACCCCTGAAAAAATATTAAAAAAGAATTTGCTTTGGGGGTTATGAAGACAGCCTTGAAACTGAACCTTTATATCAAATATCCAACTAAGATGATACAGTACCACAGATGGCACAGTGACAGATGGCAGCAGGAATGGGATCCATAAACTGTCTCCTAGTCCATGGGGTGTGTGCATTGGCTACTAATGGATCTGTGACAAGCGCAAACCAGCAGCAGCTCCCAACATACTCACCGATCGGGGCTTGTCCTCTTGCGTTGCCGGGAAATCTTCTACCTCATGAATGATCTGAGGCAACATAAGGAATGCCAGACCAACTGGCCTCCCGGGGATCCACCTGCTGGTTGTAGCTGCACGAACAAGTATAGGCAAGAGCCCAGATTTCTGACCTATGTAATCATGAGTTAATTAAGACTCACTGTGGTTTGAAGCCACTAAAATTTCAGAGTACTCTGTTACCCCAACAAAGGATAACTAAACTAGTACATGAAAGTTAAGGATCGCCAACTGCTGAAATAACAGACCCTTGGATATGTAAGAGTTCATGCACAATAAAAGTTGATCTCTTCCTTATTCATGCAATCCAAGGAGGCTAGATAGGGGTCTCTGTGCCAACCTGCTCTTTAGGGACCCAGGTTGTCTTCAGTGTGTGATTTCCAAGGTCACCTTAGGCAATATCAACCAGATGGCAAAAACAGAGATGATCAAAGGGAGCAAATGGAAGTCTGCTTGGCCTGGCCAGGAAACTGGGCATTCACATTCCATAGGCTGAAAATCACATGACCAGGTATAACTGTAATGCAGAAGCCCAGGAAGATGAGCAGTGGTAAATACAGACATATACCACATATACATATACTACAGGCTTATTAGTACATTGTTTCCATCAGGTGCAGCATGGCCTAGGGAACAGAGGCTGAGGGCTGGAGGATTCTGGTGAGATTTCAGCTCATGCTTCTAATGGGGTAAATCACCTAATGCAAGGGGACCTTGACTTTTTCTTCTGAAAGGCAGGGAAATTGCTGTTTTCATTGGATTGTTGTAATTTAACCTCTACACTGAATAGTGTCTGGTACATGACAGGTGTTCACATGTTACCATTACTATCATAGCTAGAGCAAGTGGGTTAAGAAATGACGTAGAGGCTAATGGAGAGGTGTGAGGACTAAGCCTAAGCTCTGTGGATAATGGTAGTGCTGGTCACGACACTGTCCATGTTCAATCATCAAAGTCCAATTCAAAACAAAACAATATCAACAAAAGGCTCATTAGAAGGAAGCAATGCTGTAGTCCTCAACATCAAAGGACGCACTACAGACTGGAAAGATAAGTTTTGGTTATAATATTAAATTTAAAAAGCTTCCAGGCTCAACTATAAATTAAGCACCTAACTAAAACTCTAAATATCCGTTTTCCCCTCTAAAATGACCTATAACCTAAGAGCTGGTGATTCCCCTTTTGTTATCGTTTAGAATGTGAAAATGTCCCCCACTGGCTCATGTGTTTGGACAATTGTTCCCTGGTTGGTGGTGCTGTTTGGGGACATTGTGGAATCTTTGGGATATGGAGCCTGGCTGGTGAGGCCCCTAGATGCGGCCCTTTGAAGGTCATACACGCTTGCTTCTGCTCTGTACTGTTGCTTCCTGTCTGCACTCTGTCACTGTCTGAGCTACCCTGCTCTGCCTTCCCCACCAATTATGGACCGTAATCCCCTGAAACCTGAGCTAAAATAAGTCTTTAAGTTGCTTCTTCACAAGAAGAAAACTAATACAACTTTCACTGAGCCTCGGTTTACCTTTAGTGGTGGAGAGTTCGCAAGGTCCTTGAAACACCTGCCATTTTCACCCATTTAACACTAGGCATCCTGTGATCTACAAAGCATCCTATTAAGTAGCACTGACCATTGTTATCAAGACACCAAGGAGCAGATACTTCTGATATTGGCTGTTCATTCCTGAGATCCCACTCATCAGCCACTGCCTTTTTGCCCTCGTCTCTGATGGTAAAATCCATGTTTCTGGAGCCAGGAACCCTGATCCCCCCATACACTGTCAGCTGCCACCTCTCAGAGACTTGGACAAATCACCTAACCACCCCAAGTTTTCTCATTCTAGTTAGAGGATACAAATCACTTTGGATTGGGTTGCTGTAAGAATTGAACAAGGTAACTGAAGGGCTAGGGTTGGCCAGAGGGCCTCCATTTTGTTAATTGTTATGACTTCTCTGTAACCCCTTGTTCTGGGAAAAACTGCCAACAGCCTGGGTCCCCAACCCCACCAATCAGCTCCTAGTTTCCCCCAGTACCTAGGTCAAATAACCTACCTGTTCCTAGTTTCCTCAGTAACCATGTCAAACTGACTAATGTACTATTATTCTAGCTTGCTGCTGTAACTGCAAGTCCCTGCTACCCTACCCCACCCCTGGGTCCAACCAATCCTGCTAAATTCACCATGGCAGTCTGCCAACATCCTGATTCTGAGACCACTAGTTCTTAAGAGTGGACCCCAGGGCATCTCTCACCTGGACCTGACCAATCCTGTTAAGATTCCCCAACTCCTCCCTCTGGCCACTGGCCAGCACCCATTTGTGGTTTTTCTCTAAAAAGCCTGCAAGGGCTGGAGAGATGGCTAAGCAGTTAAGGCACTTGCCTCCAGTGCCTAAGGCCTCAGGTTCAATTCCCCAGTACCCACATAAGCCAGACCCACAAGGTGGCGGCCCTGGTGCATGCTCTCTCTCTGCTTGAAAAATGAATAAAATATTTAAAAAGCCTGCAAGCTGACATTTTGGGGACACTGTCCCAGCACCTGAGTCTGGTTGCGTCCCTAAATGATTAGCTTGCAAGTCCACAGCACTAAATTTTTTTCTGCTTCTGAACTCATTCAGTTCCTACCTCATCATTCGCGCACACCCAGGCCCAACAGTAGCATGATGGGGAATCCTGAAGAAATATTTTGAGAGCTTTTTATCAGATGCAGAAATGGAAAGTTTGTTGACTTTTGGTCTCAAGGACAGCTGACAATAAGTGTTCAAAAATGAGAGCTATCACTATGATTGACATCATGTCATTAATACCAAATCCCAAAAAAAGAATGAACATCAAAAGGCTGATGTGAATAACTTTATCTAGAGCCTTAGTTGTGCTGTGTGTGGTTTTCCTGTGCAGGAGACACTGGCTGATTCCAGGCTACTCTGTACAAATACTGTCTTGTTCATAACTTACAATTTCAGACATTGGTAGATCATCTTGACTCAGTAGAACTTAAAAAGCTGAAGTTGTTCCTTTTCTAAGTCAAGCAAAAATCCACTCAGCACTCCTTTCTCTCAAATAGATTGTATAGATTAGTTTTATTCTTTTTCTGTGTGACGTATGTGCAGATGCTTGTGGAGGCCAAAGGAAAACATCCGTTGTTCCTTGAGTGGGAGTCTGAATGCGGAGCTGCAGTTTTTCTGAGCCCCAGACACTACCTAGTCCCCGCTCCCAAGACTATGGTCACAGGTGGGTGGGTGTGGCCACACCCAGGTGTTTACATGGGTCTTGGGTAACTGAACCAGCTCAGGTCCTCTTGGCTTATAACAAGTGCTCTTATCTGCTGAGCCAGCTCCCCAGCCCCAAGTTCTGTAGTTTTTTTTTATTTTTTGAGGTAGGGTTTTTAAATGAACTAAATATAGTAGAAAAAAGTGAAAATTCATGTAAATTGAGATGAATAAAATCTTTAAAAATATTTTTATTTGTAAGGAGAGAGAAGTATGAATGAATGAGATGAATATGGGTGTGCTCTAGTTGCTGCAATGTACACACCACTTTGTGCATCTGGCTTTATGTGGGGAATTGAACTTGGGTTGTTAGACTTGCAGGCAAGTGCCTTATCTGCTGAGCCATCTCTCCAATCCTGGGTAAAATCTTTTTAAACATGACCACAAAGGTAAAAACATCAAACGCTGTTTATGACGTAGGCTTGGCAGATGGCTCCCACGGTGAGCCCTGCTTCCTGAGTCAGCTGTCCTTAAGACCCAAAGTCAACAAAGCTTCCATTTCTGCATCTGGTAATAAAGGTCTCTAAATCTCCTATTTCTTTAGGGTTCCCCTAGAAATTGTGTCATTTTTATATTTTTAGCTAGTTGCGTGATTGTGGGGTCCAAACTCAGAGTACCATGCAGGACCCTGCCTGAGTTAGGGAATATGAACAAGCCAGCAGACTACCTGCTAGTGTGCTTGTTGGTCTTAACTCTTAAAAGTCTATGTACCCTTCTGGAGAAGTAAACATTGCTTCAATAGACTTCATTCAGATTGTGTGGTTATTCTTGAACCATACTCATTTCTAACTCCATCAAGAAAGGTGTTAATGTTTCATTCAGCTATAAAGAAAAATGAAAATTATGAAATTTACAGAGATAGATTTGGGAAGGATTATACTCAGTGAGGTAACCCAGGCCCAGAGGTCAAACACCACATGTTCTCATATGTGGATCCTAGCTTCAAATGTTTAGATTTATATGTGCATTGGAGTAAGTCAGTAGCAGAGGCCAGGAAGCTAGAAAGGGGTTATGAGGGAGGAGAGGAAAGGGTTTAGGGGAGGGTATGGGGGCACAGTAATGGGGGTGGCATGGTCAAAGTGGGATCAAGGGAAGGGATGGTGGAGAGGAGGGGTGGGAAAAGATTACTCAAAATTTAAGATGTCATGATAAGCCATATGGAAACCTACTTCTTTGCTAGCCAATAATATGTAGGTTAAAAAAAAAGTTTGGGCTGAAGAATCCTATAGAGTGGATAATGGTATGCACAGAAGTCACAGATTGTTAATCATCATCAAGGCTCTTGGATGCCCACCAGAACTAGATGGTAAGACCCTATTGCTGAAGACCACATCTGCTTGGGCTGCAGGTCACTGAGAAATCAAGCTGGAGCTGAGATGGAAACCTCCTCTCTATAAAAAGCTATGTAGCATGCAGCCTTTTGGGAGAAAACTGTGTCAAAAACTAACAGTTGTCACCAATTGTGTTAACTAGCCGTGAATTCTGCAAGCCAGGCTAAATGTGCCAACTGTCTGTTATGGCATGTCTGCTGTGGGGGAAACCAACTAGAGGCTTTCTCCACAGGAGGAAAAACATGCCTGATACTGGTCAAAAGCCTGTAACTGGAACAGTCATAAGCCCTAGGGTAGTAATGACTACTGATGTCTAGCTAAATATATTGTGCTCACCAAACTGCCCTCTAAACACTTATGTTTATTCCCATGCAATAACATTACTCTCACTTTTGGTTAAACAAGTCTCTTTCTTCAAGTGGTGGTGATCACTGGTGTGACTCAAAACTCACCATAGTGTTGAGAAGTGCTGGAGTGCTCAGCACTAAGTGAGACATACCACACCCTCCAAGGCTCAGGGCCCATTTTGGAACAGGTGGCGGAAAGACTATGAGTCAAAGGAAGGGTAGGGCTGCTTATAATCAATACTGTCTTCCAGACACAAAGCACCTTTGGGTCTCCACGGCAAATCACAGTCCATCTTACATTGGCGTCACTGGCCTCTCTACCAGAGACTTCGCACCCTGCTTCATGTGCCTCATCTCAGCAGTGGTTCCTTGTACACTTCATGACCCACTTTCATGCATTTTCATGCTTCCAAAATCAATACCAGGTGCGCAGTGCCATAACCAATTGAGGAACCTTCATCCTTTACAATTCTTCCTTTCAAAAGAGTCTGCATTTCTATTCAGTCTTCCTTGGGAGGACTTTGCCTCAAGCATCAGTTCCATTATGTTTCAATGTAACAGTGAATGGTGGTAATCTGACAATAGCAGCCTAAACCTAAAATTGTGCAAATAATTTTAAACTTGCTTGACATTTTCCAACTTTAAGTCTTTTATCTTTAGTTTTGTATCTTCCACCGAGCGCATTAGTTCATACTTTGAAATTCAATCTTGATCAAACTCTCTAGGCATGGACAGCAGAAGCAGCCAGCCTTTATGCTAGTAGCCCAGTTCCAACAAAGTTGTCTGCTGTCTTTCCTTTCCCTTTGAAAGTTCACAGTCCACATTTAGCATTTCCAAACTCTCACCACAACAAGCCCATAAACCTTGGCTTACCACCCTGGAAGGCATCTGCAATTGCAAGTAACAAGTCCATGCCCATTTCTCTAGGAAAAAAATTCCAAAAGACCAATATCCACATGGTCAATTCATCACACACCACCACCCTAACTCTCTGGTACCCAAATTTCTATTGTAGTCAGGTTTAATGTTAGTGGGATAAACATCTAAACCAGGCACAATTTAGGGAAGAGTGTTCAGCATGGAAATTCCATCCAATTAAAAAAGAAACTACCAGCAAACACCAAAAAGCAGTGTTGTAGTCAACCACATCCTGCTGGGGAGAATCTCCAAACCAGGCACAGTTTTGGGAGGAAAGTATTTATTGAAGCAACAGATCCAGGGGAAGTTCCATAAAGGAGAAAGAGGCTGGCCCCCTTTCACAGGTCCAAGCAGAGAGAGTAACCTATCACCAGTAACCCCAAAAGCACATTCCAACTCTAACTAGCTAGCAGAAACAGCAGGAACTCCAGGCCTGAGCTCAGAGTGCTCTTCGCATGTATATAGCTGGAATTTTACACCTACCTCATACCTTAGGGCTGGGCCCTAGGAGGCCAGGCCAAGGTGACACCTCCTTCAGCCAGAAGGCTGGAGACAAACTTTAATAACTCTTGAATTTATTGGGGGACATTTTTTTCAAACTACCAGAAGCAGCAAGCACAAAAACCTGGCAGCAAGCAGGATAGGAGTTCAGACTGCTCTCCACACCTTTTGGCTTGAATTCATCAGATCTGTCCCCAGTGACACTGTAGGTGTAGATCTGACTCCAGTGACACCTCCTCCAGCCAGTCAGTTAGAGATCCAAGATCCAAGTTTTAACATCTGAGTCAATGGGGGACATACACTTAAGCTACCATAGTTGCAATGACTTCACTGAATGCTAGCAACTTGAATAGTTAACAGCAAATGTCACAATGCAAGTACTTTCTTTGCCACAGGAAAGCAGATTAACAATGAAAATACCAGAAAGCTAAGACTGCAATACACTATTAGTGGAAGACACCCAATTGAGGTTTCTCTGACCACTTGCATCCTTTACTAATTGTGAAAGTATTAACATTAATACACACAAACTCACATACTTAAGTGCCATGCAAAGCATTGTAAGCTGAGAATAGGTCCCAGTTTCAAAACATAACATAGACATATAGTCATCAAAACCATGTATGGCACTGGTATAAAGACATATAGAACATTGGGATAGTATGAACTCAGAAATAAACTTGCAGTCATCTTTAGTGAGAGACAAGACGGTATAGGGTGTTTTCAACAAATGGTGCTGGGACAATTGGATAGCTACAAGCTGAAGAATGGAGTTCGAGGTCTACAACTCATGTTACACACAGAAATTCCAGACATATCAAAGATGTAAATATAAGAGCCCAAATGATAAAACTTTGGAGGAAAGAGTTGTAAATCCTTATGATCTTGGCTTAGACAAGGGTTTCTTAGATGCATGTGAAGCACAAGCAATCAAGGAAGAAAATAAATTGAACTTCATAAAAATTGAGACTTCCATTTTGTAAAGGTGATTAATAAAAATGGGAAGACAGCCTAGCCCTTAGGATGGTAAAACTATTTACAAGTCACATATTTGTTTAGGGTCTCGTATCCAGAACTCAGTAACAGAAAAAATAATTTAAAAGTGGGCAAAAGATTCATGAGCACATGATGGGAATGCAGCAAGCAAGCGCTGTGACCATGTGGACACTGGGGTGGCTACTATCAAGTGATGAAGTGTGCAGAAACGTCAAGGCTCACACATCACTACTGGAAATGTAAAATGGCACCAACCAAAAAGCTTAGTAATTTTCAGACAGCTCAACAGTTACCATATGACCTGGCAAACTTGAGGTACACTCCAGAAAGAATTAAAGCCATATTCATATACTCTTGTCAGCATTATTCATAATTGCCAGAGTGGAAACACCCAAATGTCCATCAACAAAATGTGGAACATCACAGAATGGAATGCTACTCAGTCACAGAAACGAAGTACTCAATGGTATAACATAGGTGAACCCTTAAAACATATTGCTAAATGAAAGAAACAAGACACAAATTTAAACACCACATTTAATAAAATGTCTAGAATAGGCAGAGACATAGAGTAGCAGGAGTTCCTGGGTCAAGAGGGAAGGGACAGGTAGAGAGTGACTTCAAGAACAGATTTTCTTTTCAGAGTGATGGAATTGTATGATGGAAAAGGGCACACAACTTTGTAAATATGTCAAAGACTTTGAATCACATACTTCAAAGCAGCAAATTTTATGGTATGAATTCTATCAATTATAAAGTACTGAATGTAAATACAATGAAAATCAAAATGTAGAACTCTATGTCTACCAAAAATTCCTTTCAAACTAAAGATGAGGCCTTGAATACTATAATAAGACATTAGCACAGATATATCAGACTACAAAGGTCAAGAGTAGAAGTGTCCACCCACAGATACAGACAAAAAAATTTACTTGATTTTTCAACAAAGCAAAGTTAAAATTCAACAGGGAAAGCATGTTCATCTTAACAATCTCTAACAAGTTGGAGAGCTATACACATAAACACAATTCTCAACCCTTTCCTCAAACAGTACACAGCAATAATTTTGAACTGAATCATGGGCCTAAATATAAGAATTACAGAGAAACCTTGTGACCTTGAATTAAGAGTTTCACAGGACAAAGTGGTAGGAAAACAGAAAAAGAATAAACTGACTTCATCAAAATTTGAAATTTTTGCGCTGAAGATCTAGATGGCTCATTGGTTGGAGGCACTTGCAAAACCTGATGGCCCAGGTCCGGTTCCCCAGTGCCCACATAAAGCCAGATGCTCTCAACAAAGTGGCATAAGCATCTGGAGTTTGTTTTCAGTGGCAGTAGGCCCTGACATACCCAATTCTTTTTTTTTTTCTCTCTCTCCTTGAAATAAAAATTTGAAACTTTCATTAAGAAAAAGGCTATCTATAGACTAAAAGCATTTGCATGAAGAACTAAAAGGAACATTATAACTTTGTAAGATACGATTCAATTTAAAGTGAACAGTCCAGTCAGACTTGAGGAATGACTTGCATGTACGGCTAAGAACTGGGAGACAGACACTTTAGCTGGAGACTGCTCCCATCTCTCCTCTACAATCCCCACCCACCTCAAGTTCTGCAACCTCACAGTTCACTCAGGGCACAGCAAACTGGGAAGGAGAACGTAGGAAAAACACTTGTACAGGGTACTCTTTTGTTGGAAACAGTACTCATTTCTGAGCATACCACCAGGGGAGACCAACGTAGTAACTAGCCCAAGAGTGGTAACTGATGGGCAGTGCGACAGAGATTTTAATAGGTGAGAAATGGCAGCAGGGAGGGAATGTAAGGCTGCATGCACATGACCCAGCAAGTCCATGTGTCTTGCCTCCGACAAATAAACACATGAAGATTATCCCCTCCAAAGTGGAAACAACCCAAATATCCAACTAGTAGACAGGTAAAATGTGGCCTAGCCATACAAATGCTATCCAGTAAGACAAAGACTTGCCAATGTATACTGAATGTAGGTGAACCTCGAAACATGTTAAGCAGCACCAATTGCAAGACCGAATTTTATGGGCCCACAAAACAGAATATCCAGGAACAGCAAATATATATAGTGGTTGCCTAGGCTGGGGAGGGCATAAGGAAGACTACAAAAGAGGTTTCTGTTTTTTTGTTTTTTTTTTTTAAGACAGGGTCACATTTTGCCTAGGCTGGCCTTTTAACTTAATCCTCCCTGCCTTGTCCTCTTGAGTGCTGGGATTACAGGTATACAACCACACCAGTACTAATGAGGTTTCTCTGTTCTAAAAATTCATTTTTGTGTGAGGGTGAGTGTGCACATGCCACAGTGTATGTGTAGGTCAGAGGGCAAGTTTGTGGGTTGTTTCTCTGCTTTTCCACCTCCTTCTTGCCCCCCCCCCCCGCTTTTTTTTAAACCTCCTTTGAGGCAGTTTCTTGCTTTTCTTTCTTTCTCCACTGTCTTTTGCTACCTTCCAAGAAATTCTCCCAGCCCAGCCATCCAGTTTTTTTTTTTAATCCACTGACCTATTTCCTCAGTTTTGATGAGGTTTCTTTGGGGCTACAAAAATATTCCAAAAGCAGATAATGCTGAGTGCCATTAAACTACACTACAATCCCATACACGTTCAGTGGGTATTTTCACAGTAGGTAATTTACACTCCCACAAAGCTGTTAAAAATAATGGGAAAATTAGCCAGGCATGGTGGTGCATGCCTTTAGCCCCAGCACTCGGGAGGCAGAGGTAGAACTGCCATGAGTTCGAGGTCACCCTGAGAATACATAGGGAATTCCAGGTCAGCCTGAGCTAGAGTGAGGCGCCACCTTGAAAAACAAAACAAAAATAATAAGATAAAAAACAGCCAGCCATGGTGATGTGCATCTATAAACCCAGCACTTGGGAGGCAGAAACAAGAGGATCCTTGCAAGTTTGTGGCCAGGCTGGTCTATATAATGAGTTCCAGGTCAGCCACCTAGCCATGTCTCCACACTAAGACCCTATATCAAAAAACAAAATGAAATGAACAGACATTTTACCAAAGAATAAAGTCAAAAATTAAAAAAAATAACAAATGAACATATTTTTAAGTAAATTAAAACTAAAACCAAAATGAAATACCACTCCCTACATGCTGTGGCCAAAATTAAAAACCCTGAGGATGAAGTTTGGGCATGAATGTCACAAAAATCACAACCCTTTTTAGGTTGCTGCTGGGAAAAATGTGACAGTCACTTTGGAAGTTTACCACACAACTTAGCACTATTTCACCCCTAGGTATTTGAGATGAAACTACAAATTCACAGAGATTATATACAAATGTTCATAACCACTTTGCTCTTAATAGCCCCAGACTAAAATCAGTCCAGTTTCCCACCAATACAATGACAACACAGTATCTGTATATAATGGAATATTACTATGTAAAAAAATTATTCAGATACTATGCTAAGTAAAACACCACACACAACACACTGAGCAATTTCATCTTCTAACACCAAGCTAATCAATGGCAACCTAGGTGCTGGACAGGTGGGAACCAACTACTGAAATAACTTTTAAGAGGCAATGTAAAAGTTCTTTATTTTGGCGATAGTCACACTGGCTCGTGTCTGTCCAAATTCATCAACTACTACTTATGAGGGGTGTTTCTGTTGTTTTGCAGTAGTGGTAGTTTGGCTGGAAAGCAAGGGAACCTACTAAGCAGGACTCTTAACTCTTGGGAAGGGCTAACCAACCTGGCAGGCTGTTCTCCTGCAACACAGTACTTACAGCTAGTTGGTTATCTTTGTTTTAGCAGTGTGAACACATCTTGGCTTTGCTCAGGTATGAAGTCAGTGCTCCACACAAAAATGAAGGGCTTTCTTCTAAGATCTGACACAAAGCACTTATCCAAAGTACAGGGTTTCAAACTTTTCAGTAGGGCCTTGTATGTAGCTCTGGTTTGCCTGATATTGATCATACAGTCCAGTTGGCTTTTAAACTCACAGCAATCCTCCTGCCCCAGGCTCCCAAATTCTGAAATCACTGTGCTTGGTTTCATATTATTTATAAATTTACACAAATACTGAAAGATAACATGTAGTCTATCATGTGACAGAGCTGCTCAGCAAGGGAGCCACCACGGCTCATTCCTGCATCCTGGCTTGCAGGATGACTTCAGGAGACCCAACAATAACTCTAAGGTAGAATAGACTGCAGTGGCTTCCCAGCATCTGATTGGAGATGTGCAACCTAGGCTAGCCCCGAGTTGGAGTTGTAGCTGAGGAAGACTCTCACCACCACCACTCCCCAACAGCCATGCTCTATTTAAGTGCTACACTTTTCATTCCTGGTACCGAACTTCCTGAGCTCACGTTGCTTTTGGGAACCCTGAGACATGGGTGCTAGGAAGCTGACCTTATAATGCTGCCAGTGATTGCAAAACCACACCTTTGCAAACAAAAAGCTCAACAGATTAGGCACCTACAATTGGAAGTTGACAGGAAAATGCCACAAGAACTCAAGACAGGTGATGAATCTGGCTGCAGCTCAGCATAGCTCACAGCTGGGAGAGCAGGCAATATACCTCACCAGTCCATAGCTGTGTCAGACAACCAGTTCATCAAAGCCTGGGCGACCACACACAATGGCCAGAGCGATCTGGGAATGAACAAAGAAATGTATAGGTAACGATATCCATAAAGGTACCTGCAGTTCTTCTCAATGGAAAATCAAAATTAAGACCCTGTCAACTTCCTATGAAAGACAAAAAAGTGCTGCTTCCATGCAGAAGACAAATCACTGGTGAGAGAGGCTGAAATCTTCACAGAGGTGGAGTCACAAAGCCTTCAGAAATAAGCAGCTACAAAAGGACAAGAATGGAAAAACTCCCCAGGGCTGTCACCTGGACCTGTGCTGTCCAGTGTGGCCACTGGCCTCCTGTCAAGTGCTAGAAATGGGACTAGTTACAGATATTTCAAAGAGGGTTCTACTGTCCAACCAACATGTTGCTTGGTATTTTTCTTTAGATTGATTGTTGAGTCTGGATATTGCAACACAGTAGGAAGACCTTTGACCTTTATAATGCTAGTGTCCCAGTAATGGATGAACTATGTGCCGTCTGCCTTCCATGATGGACCCACCTGGGTATTTGGGCAATGAGTATGCTTAGCTTTAAGACTTAACGTTTTAAGTATTAATGAGCTACCATGAAAGACTCACAATATATTTTTCTGAAAATTAAGCTTACAAACCCAACATTGTCTATGTTCAGTTGACCAACCAGTCACATAGCTACATGATAAGCCAACCAGAAAGCATTAAAATTTCAAACCAACTGTTAAATTTTTTTTTTGGGTACTCTTTTAATCTCATAAAATAACATACTAAACTTGAAAGCTCAAAGAAAGTATTATTACCACAGTTATAAGGCACCAAGTGGCAGAATTCAGAAACTGTGCTTTATTTCAGCATTAAGTACTATAGAAGGTTTTTTCAAAGCATTATATGAGGGATAGCAAAGCTTCGATCATGTGGTGACATTTATGAACACAGGGCCCTGAATGATCAGGACATACACCTCAAGTTCTACATTCTCACAGCCTTGTGTGGCAATCCCTGCTCTCTGAAGACAAACATTACCCCCAAGAGAAGCTTTGGATCCATCTGGAAAAGCATAGGAACCTGACTAGGAGCTGCTGTTAGCTTAGGGCATCTGTAGAAGGCACAGCCACTCTGATCTGTTGAGTAGCCCAAGGTTGCTATTCCTATAAGCAACATATACTAGCCCTCATTTCCTGCATTCCACTATACAAACAGGCTCTGAACCCCAGGCTCTTATCACCTTCCTACAAAACTCAAAACTGCTTACATTATGAAAAGTGCCCCCAAAGATTATTACTCCTCTTCTAAAACCACAATAGCATGTTACTAAATACAAATAAAAATTTAAAAATTATGACAATATACTAGATCATATCCCCCCCCCCGCAAAAAAAAAACACACAAAACCTAACAGTTCACAATCCTTTTCAATTATAAAATTTGGTTAGGCAGTGCAAATATTTCAAAGTACATCTTTAATTATGGTTAAGGCAATGAAGAAACATCTTTGTCCATAACTGCTAGTCATAACCTTGTACAGAACTGTCGCAAATGATTTTGGATTTAATTTTGTTATAATGGGTATAAAAAATAAAGAAGCCATACCATCAATTAACTCATGGCAACTTTTCAACATTCAGTTATTTTTGTTTTATTGTAATGTACTGTCAACTTAAAGACATAGGTAGGACATAACAACTTTCCTACTTCTAAGTAACAGGGTAATTTAGCCAGATAATTTAGAAGTTTCATTTATTCAGATAACAACAAATTATTCCATTTTTTAGAACCTACTAACACAGGCTGTTGGTAATAAATCTCTTTCTTATGATTGATGCTTTCAATACCTTATTTAGCAACAAAATATAGTAGATAAAATTAAGAGGTATTATAAAGTTGTAGAAACATTATGACTTTCAAACAATGAAATTCACATAAAGTTATTTGCAAAGAGATATAAAGAACTGATTTCAATGTCACTTCTATATCTTCCTTATAGTCTCCTAACAGTGTTAACTGTGTCAAGTATTCAAAATTGACTAGAAATGAGACTTCATGTTTCAGGTTGACTTTGAACTTGTGATCCTCCTGCCTCAGCCTCTCAAATGCTGGGATTATAGGTGTATGCCACAATACACATTTGGCTAATAATGAAGGAAACATTTTTTGAGATTCTGGTTACCAAGGTTACTGATGCTAACAGAAAAGCAAAACTGTTAAGTTTGCCAAACATAAATCATAAGTGCCCAAATCAAAAGGAAGGCATGAGCATTTAGTGATAGGAGAACTCAGTCACTTCTGATGTCATATCTTAGGATCCTTACAGGTTCCTCATGGTCCAGGGCAGAGCTAAAACACAATTGGTTAATAAATGCTACAATATTATTTAAATTTTCTGTTTCTTAGCTTCAGCACAGCATTCACAGACTATGGTACTCAAAGCACTGTCTGGGTTCGTTATGACCAAACACATTTTATCACCTGTTTTCTGACTATGAATCATGATCATGAGTCCACCAAGCAGCAGCAATTCAGTTTCAGAAGGAAAGGTTTGGTTAAAGAAGGCAGACGGCAAACAGCTACTAGAACTACTGTTATTCCTAACACAGTTAAGAAAACATCAGAAGCTATATATCTCAGGAAAAAAATGGAGAAAATGGGCCCTAAACAAAGTACTGATAGACTTAAGAGAAAATATACAGTAATAGGGGACACCTCACAATCACTTGTCAATGCATAGTTTACATCAGAATAAACCAAGACTGTACAAAGAGCCCAAAGAACTAGACTTTAGCAACTAACAAACTGATAGTTAATGAGCACCATTTTCTTCTAGGTAATTTTACATAGTCCTTGACAGTATGACTTGTAGGAAAATTTCCTCCATGCAAGCATTAGATGACCTGGACTTTATTGTCAATGCATAATGTGGCTATCAACTCACTGGTAAATTCAACTAGTTTTAAAATTTAAAAAACAGCATCTCATGCTCTGTTGGGAAAATTCCCTTATTCCACTCTGCAAGTCAGTACACAAAGGTAGGTAATATTTACATTGAATTTACAAATGTTTTCATTTAAAGGAATATGCCTTTGTCTTGCTAAAATATATTAATTTAAATGATTGCTGTTTTATTTTTGAGAAAGGCTGTCCTAGAACTCTGTAGTCTAGCACGGTCTTGAACTTGTGGAAATTCTCCTGTCTCAGCCTCCCAAGTGCTGGTATATGTGTGAGCCATCATGCCTAGCACAAAATGATTGCACTTAAACGTTACTAATATTCAAACTTAAAAGCAGAGCTGTGAGCCAAATAAGCTTTGAAAGGAACTCTGCCATTTCAACAACTCATTCAAGCTGAAATACTTACTGTAGGCTAAGGTGGTTTGGGCAGTGCCATAGTCAAGTGTCTAAAGTGGGTGAAAACCAGGATAATCTAGTAACATATAGAAAAAACCCATAGGATTTGCACAGAGAAACCAAAACCTATACATCGTGTAACTGTTAACACTACTTTCTCAAATGTTGTTTCTGTAATTACACACAAATTAGTTGTAGAAACCAGTTTATATATCAATCACTTCTTAAAACACGATCTATAACCTGATTTGTAACTAGATCTGAAAACTTTAAGAATGCTTAGTCTGTTTCTCTGGAAGAGCTAAAAGACAGAATGACTTCACTTTTTCTTAAACATTCTGGCAAAAAAAAAAAGCCAGACAAAAGTAGGATGAATCAAACTTGGCACTAAATGCATTCTGGAGCAAGAGTGGCTGCAGTGTGCGTAAAGAACACATTGCCTCCGATATGCACATGACCTTATCTAAGACAGTATTTACAAAGACTCTAGAAAGCTACAACCGATTTGATAACCTAGATTTTCAACCTTTATTATGTTTCCATATATAGTTGCCAGTAGTTCCGGCTGAACATTTAAACATCTGATATGATTTTGTCTTATACTATTCACCGTCTGCATATAGACATGTAAATATTATAAGCAACATTAAATATCACTTATAATATTTCCAGAATGCTGACTTTGAACAAAAACTAGAGCATATGAGCTTTCAAAACTTCATTTTTTTTTCAATTTCCAAATGCTGTGTTTTTTCTTTAGGTAATATGCCAACTTTATAAATTTTAACAAAGCAAGCCCTGTTGGGACAAGTACTGTGGACAAGCAAGAGCTCTGTGTGGCAGCCCCAGCACAGAGCCATGTTCCAGGCATGACACAGCACAGTCATGATGAAGACACCGTGAGGGACAGACGGACGTAAGCCAAGACCATTCAAGAAGTTAACAAGTAAACTGTAGCAGAAAATCAACTGCCAGGAGAATAGTTAATGACCACACACACCTATAAGTAATCTCTTTGAAGACTGGAAGACAGCTAAGTGATTCTCATCACAAGTCAGTAGTCAAAATGCAAAGCAATCATTCACATTTGAAGAGATTTTCCCTTGGGGAAAATGTGAGGGGAGGTATGAAAGCTAACACAATGGCATATATAAAGTAGAATGGATTTAAATTAAGATTTCATGGTGACAGAATCAAGTTAAGGAAAGCCTATTTTCCTTGAGGGAAGAATAACTTTCCACAACTGGTTAGAAAAGCACCTTGGAAATGCGCTGTCAGTCCACCTGGAGGTTTTGGATTCTTAACAGTTGCAGCATAATGAAAGGCATTTCACAGGTTAACTGTAGGGAAAAAGGTTGCCTAGTCTAAAATCACACAGAAAGCAATTAAACATTCTTTTAATTATTCATAACACGTTTTCTTCTGGGTAGCAGTGGTTGCTTCTGTACTTGCCCTTTAAAAAATATGAAACAGAAGCAATAGAACTGGGAAACGAATGAGGGAAAGAGTAGCAGCATTGAACAAAACACTATATACTCTGAATGCACTGAGGACAGTGGAAAGTAAGGAAGCGGCTTGGTACCTGCAGCTGTCAGCTGCACCACCTTGAGGTGCACTGCCGATATCCGTTGATAACACTTTCCTTATGTTGAAAATGTGAAATCGACTTACTGGTATTTTTGATAATATTATATCTAAAGACATTCATTTTTTGTAGTCCTAATAGCTCTCTTCCAGTATTTTTAACCATTCAGATGTATTTTGGGGGAATATTTATTCACATAATTTTGTTGAACATATTTTCTACAAAAACCGAATGTAAAAGTCTTCATAACATTTTCAATTACAGTAACAACACATCAATAAATTATAAATTAACAAAACCTTTATATTTGCTTAAAAAATCATTTATCAAATGCTAACTTCCAGATTATCTGGAAAATTAAAGATGCAAGTTGCTAGAAATCTGGCATCCCAATTAATTTGATTTTCAAAAGTATATAAAATGTCCTTCAAATTATTCCAAGTTCCACTCTAGAAATATTTATTTCACCCAACTCAAAGTTTACAACTTGCAAAACATTTTGCCCAAATGTGGGAAAACTGCCTGGAGATGCAAAGCACAATAAAGTAATTACATGAAAGGAACAAACAGAAATACCCGTTAAAACAGAGTTACTGTAGCTGGCAGCACTTACACACTTGGTGTTTTCTACTTTTGGAAAGTTGTATAGCTGCAAGATGACTCACTGCTAATAAGTACTGAGCAGTTTACCTCAGAGGGAATAGCACAGCTCAGACTGTCACTCAGCAGATAATTCTGCAGTTAGTGAATCCAAATGTAATTAAGCAACCTGATTTACTCTTTGGATGAATTCTGATAGTATTAACTCTTTAGCTTCCCTACTTGGGGATAAATGGAAGAAGATGGGATCATAAGTCGCCATTCAGAGAATGTTTTACTGCTTGATTGCATTTCTTGGTTTCACATTGAAGAAGTATGTAAGAACTAAATTACGTAGTTCCAATTTAAGAACAAGTGAATGCAGATACATTATGCTAGGGAAAGTTAGACACCCCAAACTAAGAAAACAAAACAAATTGAAACACAGCTAGTTAGGCAGCTCTAGAGAACTTAATAAAAAGTAAATCAACTTTTAAATCAGTTAACTTTGGCGTCTGAATACAAAATGTGTATCAGCATCATCTATGCAGGTGGCTATGAAGGGACGTGCAGCACTGTCAGAACCCTGGATGTCCCTTCTATGTGAGTTTGGTTCGCCGAGTTCTGTGGCTTCTCTCCTCTTTTCAGCAGGACTGTTGCTTCCTAAATGACCGTCCACCCATCTCTGCATGACTGAGTGTCACAGAACTCAGCTTTCTGGCTGAGGAAGCCTACAGTTTTGATTTTCCAGAGACATCCTCAAATCCTCTAGATTTCATAAGCATCTTGAAAAGACAAGAAAACCTGTATAAAAACAGATGAACTTAATCAACCAATATGTAAAGTATTCTGTTTCCACAATATATATACACAATATACATATTTTTACTCCAAACAAACTCCAAATGCATACATCACTGAAACCACGATATACTTTTAATCTAAGACAGAAAAGGGAAGGAAAGCCTATATATTGCCTGGCAAGAGAGCAGTCATGACAGAAGAAAGGTGCAAGTGAAGAGACCCCATGCCTCTAAATTCTTTAGAATGTTTACTTATAAGTTTGGAAAGACTCCAATGGTTGAGCATTCCAGAAGCAGTAGACTAGAAAGTTCAGCCTGTCTCATTTAGGTTCATTTAAAACCTCAGAATCTGTGTACTAATGCTCCTTCCCTTCCCCTCCCCTTCCATAAGCAAAGATCACACTGCAGAGTGGTGTAAGAAAACATGCTGCTCAATACACGCATTTTTGACAATGAGATGTGTGTTCCATCTACCTCATAAACTCAGTGTGGCGCCCTTTGAAACAATTAGGGATGAAGTCATGAAAAAAAAATAGTATCTCTATCATAACGTAGAACTTTCATGTGTATGTGGAAGCCTTTCAGAGCTGATTAGTCACCCTTCTGCTGTGTCAAAGACACCAAATCTGCTGGCACTGCTAGGACTTCCTGGTCTCCACAACTGTGAGCATTAAATACTGTCAAGGCACCAAGACAGACTAAAAGGACTATTTTTATTTGTAGGTTTAAGATTAGGGGTATACTCTGACATGTAAAATTCTAAAACTCCTCCTCCTCCCTCCTGGTTTTTTGACACAAGATTTTCCTTTCGAGCTCAGGCTGGCTGGAACTTCTGCTTCAGCCTTTTGGCTCCACCTTAAAAGGTGCTTAAACTATTAAACTATTAAAATAGCTTAAACTATTAATTCTAGTTTAAACTGTTAAACTAGAATTAAATCACCTCTAACTCACATCCAGGAGATTATGATCAAGAATATAAAAATTGATGCTATTTGCTAATAATTTTATAATCTTGAACTTTTTGGCTAACCTGTCCACACCTCTCCCCCAAACTACTTGGCTCAGTTGTGAATAACAAAAAACCAACTTCTTGTGAATTGCTCTTCACCTTATTTTTGGAGACAGGGTTTTCTCACTGACCCTAGAGCTCCTCTGCTTAGGCTTACTAGCTGCCCAGCAGCCCCAGGGATCCTCATGTCTCCTACTTCCCAGTACTAGGATGACAGGCTTGTGTCATTATGCCTGGCTTTTTAAAAATGTGAGTGTTGGGGTTCCAAACAAAGGTCCTTAGGCATGCATGACAAATACTTTATTGGACTGAGCCATCTCCTCAGTCCCAAACTTTCTTTTTAAAGACCCTTGAAGACTTACTGGGAAAATGGGGTCATGATACACTTTTATGTTTTCTCCATCCTACTATTAAACTGTAATAAGCAGATGTGTTTTCAAAACTATTTTGTGCATGTGTGTAAGTTTGTGTGCATACTTGCATGTGTGTGTGTGTATGCAAGTATCTTGAGGCCAGAGGATCATCTCATGAAATGCCATCACAGCTTTTTGCTGTTTGTTTTGATTTGAGACAGGGGCTCTCATTGGCCTGGAGCTGACTGATCAAAAGCTAGGCTGGCTGGCTAGAGAGCCCCAGGGATCCACTTATCTTTGTCTCCCCAGCACTGAGATTATAAGTGTGCACCACCATGCTCAGCAATGTTTACATGGATTCTGGGGATTGAACACACATCCTCATTTATTGACTGAGCTAGCTTCCTAGCCCCACAAATGCATTGTACAGTACAATGAACATACTAGGTTACTCAGCACTCTAGTTAGGAATCAATGAAGATGTTAATGCATCAGTCAAGAGTGTGCTTGAACACGGAACAAAACCCTTAGTCCCTTTAATTTAGTTTTAAATATGTTTTTATATAGTAGTCTACCTAACAATTTGGAATACATACCAATAGGCACATATATGCACCTCTGAATAAGTGGATGAACACAAATCATGGCTAAAAATGTGTAATTTAAGGTAACATTTGATGAAAAGGCAATTGAAACAGAAAAAGGTGGTTTACCCATAAAACAGGAATCTGATGCTTAATCTGAAGGGTGCTCAGGGCAAGATCTATTTACTTCAAACCATTCATCTATGCAGCTAGAAAAGAAAAAAAGCAAAGAAATTTAAATTCTATGTATAATTGCTTATACTGTGACAGCCATAATAAAAATGCTTACTACTTAACTAAATTTAGTATGTTTTTGGAGACTAAGCAGTATATTTGATGACATATACAAGTAAAAGAAAGTATATTTATTTTGCTTATTCTAAATAATAACAGAAAAATATTGTAAAATCATACTATAATGAAATTTAAACTTAAAAAAAATAATATTCCCACAGAGAATGACCAAACATCACTATTAAAAAGTCAAAGAACAAATTTGGAAAAAAATATTTTCTTTTTCAAAATAGTTTTGCATCGGGCTGGAGAGATGGCTCAGCGGTTAAGGCACTTGCCTCCAGTGCCTAAGGCCCCAGGTTCAATTCCCCAGGACCCACAAAGTGGTGGCCCTGGTATGCTCGCTCGCTCGCACTCGCACTCTCTCTCTCTCTCTCTGCTTAAAAATGAATAAAATATTTTAAAAAATAGTTTTGCATCAACTTGTTTATGCCACATATCAATGTAGTAAAATGCTTTTGATTTTTATCTTTGTCAATACTGTAGAACATTAAAAAAAACAAATCCACATAGTATTGAACCTTTAATTTTACCTTGCTCTGCAATGAATATACAAATAAGGATAGTCTAGTCCAGAATATTTTATGATTTCATTTTATTAGAATTAAAATACTAATGTACATATAATTATCCATACTGTAGCTCTGCACTGTCCAATAAAGTACTCGAGTCCCGGGTAGCTATTTAAATTTAAATTCATTAGATTAAATTAGAAAACAAACCTCTTCATTGCTCATACCACTCATGCTGGATGGTGACATGGCTGATTTTTACTCTACTGGCCAGTACAGGCATAGAACATCTCCATCACTTAGGAAGTCCTAATTCACAGGGTGATAAAATCAGTGCCTTCAAGCAAACAGCTAGTAAGTTACTCAAGCAGGATTCAAACTGTCCAGTATTCTTGTTGGGGGCACGTGATAAATTTGCAGATGCCACCAAGCCAGAAGGCTTGTTAATATGCTAAAGGACAAGTTAAGATCTATGATTCTCATATCCTGAACAGGTTGGCTTGGTAGGTGAAAATGATAGAAAGAAAAAGAAGGTAAAGTACTCAATGTGCATGTTCTTTCAAGTACCTAAAACAACTTTTGCTATTGTTGAGACTTTTGTTCTCTAAACATATCATTTTCAGTCTGCATTGCACTGACCTGATCTATCAGAATATCTCTTAAAATGAAATACTGAGAACTATAAAAGCACTATAGATATGTTAATAATTCACAGTATATTTGAACATGTGATCTAAAATGGGTACTTCTTATTTTACAACCATAATCTGGGTTTATGAGAATATAACAATTAAAATTCCTGGTCCTTTTCCACATAAACTGTATCAATCCACATTATTTTCTAGTCATTGGTTATATTTCCTCCTTGCAGCCCCAGCAACAAGAAACCACTCTCCTGAATTTGCCATTTGATTCTTCAGTGCCAGAAACATATGCTTATATTTCCATCTTTAAAAATGCAAGTGCTATATGTTGTTTCTTCTAACAAGCTGTTTTCATAAATGCTTTTTGTGCTCACTTTCAGATTCATAATTATTAAGGTCCTTATTTTTATATTTCCTTCTCATACAGTATTCCATTACATAAGTATACCACAGAGAAGTGAATGCATATAGTCAGAGCTACTTGGGACACTGAGATAAAGAATTGCAGGTTTAAGAACAGCCTTGGCTAGAGTAAATTTAAGGCCAGGCTATGAAATTTGGTGAGATTCTGTCTCAAAATTAAAAAGAAAGGGTCACAATATATTTTTCTAGTCATACTGGTGGACATTTTCACTGACCTATGAACATTCTTTGAAAGGAGATTCTACCAAAATAAACTAATTTTGCCAGTAAGCCTAGTTAGAATTTTTTGCTTAGTGTTTTATTTATTTATTTTCAACACGGAGGGAGAGGGGCAAAAGAGACTTGGTCCACTAGGGCCTCCAGCCCCTGCAAAAGAACCCCAGATGCATGTGCCACTTTGTGCATCTGCCTTTACGTGGGTACTAGGGAATTAAACCCAGATCATTAGGCTGTGTAGCAAGTGCCTTAATTGCTGAGCCATCTCTCCAGTCCAGATTTTAAAAAAAATATCACATTAAGGATTTCTCATTGAAGGAAGCACTGTACTGATTTACATTCTGCCTTAAGCTTCTTTGTCTTCTCCTGGTCTTACATCTTAAGAAGTAGCATTATTTTGGAACAAAAAGTCAAGGCCTTTTCTAAGGCATGAATATCCTCTGGGCAGAAGTCATGGGACATAGTATGCGCACTACAATCTTCACCCCCAAACCCTATTAACTTGCATTTATTTACTGCTTACTTCTTACTGAATTGACAATGGTTGTTTTTTTGTTTTGTTTTTTTCAAATTTTCCATTTTGAATTGTCTTTTTCTTACAGATTTTCAAGAATTCAGGTATTTCAGCTATAATATACATTTTTTGGGCAAAGAAGGTTTTGAGGGCTGAAGAGATGGCTTAGTGGCTAAGGCGTTTGCCTGCAATGCAGAAGGACCAGAGTTCAATTCCCCAGTGCCCATATACAGCCAGATGCACAAGAGGGCGCATGTGTCTGGAGTTCATTTGCAGGTGCTTGGAGGCCCTGGTGTGCCCATATTCTCTGTCTGCCCCTCCCCTCTCAAATAAATAAATATTAAAAAAATATTAAAAAAAGAAGGTTTTGAGACAAGATCTTGCTATATATCCCAGACTAGCCATAAACTCCATAATCTTCCTGCCTCAGACTCCTGAGTACTAGAATTACAGGTATGCACCATCATTCCTGGACCTACATATGGTTTTGATAAACCTTCTTTCTACAAAATAATAAGCTGAAACTAGCAAGGCTTAATGAGAAAAAAAAATCACATATAGGGTAGACAATAAAATTAATTTTATAACCAGAACAAACATATGTTCATTTTTAATAAATATGTATGTGATGTTTACCAAAATGAATTTAATGACATAGAAAACAAGAAGTTACCCAGCCTGATGGGCAATACACAAAACTGAGCTTTGTGAAATGACTTCTCAAGCCCAGAGCCCTCCTGAAGCAAGAGTAAGAATGGGGGAGACGATGTCCTTACAATACTGCATTGTACCATGCTTATGTGCTCATCTGCTGCTGTTCAACAGAGCAAAACTTCACCGTGCTTAAAAACACAATGTCAAAACTAGAAAGACCATAATCTTCACGCTTCCATTTTCCAAGTGTAATGAATTACACTTGGGAAGTTTTCTTGCTGAATGTTTTGGGAGTCATTCCCAGGTAAAGTCTAGTTTCTTATGGTTTTTCAAGTGCAAACAAGTTTTGAATTTTAATAGTCAAGTTTATCAATCTTCTTGTAAGCCTATTTTTTCCTGTAGAGGGGAGTATCTTAGACAAAAAAATAATTCTTTACCAAGGGTCAAAAATAATTCATTGTACTATACTGTTTTTCACACCTCTAACTATTCAATCCCAGAACCATTTATCAAACAGTTCACCTTCCACTTCTCATTGTAATATCACCTCTGGAAGATAATTTTTCCATCTATTTATTCAACAAAGTTTGATATAATATCTACTAGTACCAATATTTTACAAAATTTAACCCATTTAAACTCACATAATCTATATGAAGTTAGTACTCTTGTCTTGATCTTATAAATTCAGAGAGAAAGAAACTAAACATTTGACCCAACACACAATGAATTAATTATTAGTAGAAGGGCCCTTATCTTGGGCACTCTCCACACAGGCCGGGAGTTGGTAGCTTCACTCGGCCCCAGTGGCTTTTACTCTAGTGAGTGTCTTGGTCTAATTCTAAACTTCTACAGGACAAGTCCCCCAACATGGTGGTCTTCCTGAGCATTCACTCTTATTGGCCACTCATTCTTTGATCTGGTCTTGTTGAAATCAACTTATCCAGTTACAGAACCAAACCAAGCCATAACAAACCAAAACAAAAAAAAACTAGTCGAGATTTCATTAGGAGAGCATTAACTACATTAATTTGGGGATAAATGGCATTTTTATGGTATTAACTCTACAAACAATATGGTACGCATATACATTAATTTTAGATTCCCTATAACATTTCAGTATGGTTTAAAAAAATTTTTTAAGGAAAGTGTTGGGCAGGGGAGATGGCTCAGCAGTTAAACGGCTCATTCCTAATATACTTATTGCTCTTGTAGTCCTTTCTATTATTTTTAGCATTACTAAGGAAAAGCTATACTTTCTCTTTTCTTACTGGGATGTAAATGCAATCAATTTCCACATGATGATCTCTTTATCTAACAGCCTTGATGACATCTCATTAGTTTTAATAATTTATCCAATATTTACTTTTAGCTTTTGTTTTAAAGTTCATTAGCATATAAATATAGAATTTTACTGAAAGCTTTCTCATATTTAATGGTTTTCACCTTTAACTTATTAATGAAATCAATTATAAACTTTCTAACCTTAAAGTATCTTTTCATTCCCAAAAAAGTACAGTCTGGTTATGAGACATTATTTCTCTTTTTTAGTACTGATAATTAAATTCAGGCTCTCGAGAATCTAGGCAAGTGTTCTACCACTGAGCTACATCCCCAGCATGAGGCATTATATCTAGCATCTTAAAATTTTTTTTTATTATAGATATCTGATAATGGTCAGAGAACAGAGTTCTGTATGACCCCAGCTGTGTATAGATATGCTTTAAGACAGGACCAATTTCTATAGTAAGTGCATGTGTCTTTGAGAAGAAAATGTATTTACTGGGTTGTTGGGTACACATACATACACATTCATTAAGTTACGCCAAAGGGCTAAGAATGCAGCTCAATGCTGTAGAACGGGCCAAGCATGTGCAAAGCCCTAGGTTTCTAGCGCAGGGGGAAAAAAAAGGCAAATAAAAGGCCTTTAAAGTTGGCACATATATGAAATCTCACACTCTTGGGAGGACAAATAAGAAGGATACAAGTTCACAGAAATTTTGAGGCCAAACTTGATAAACTTCAATGCTGTCCTTCTAGATTTTTTTTTTTTTTCGAGGTAGGGTCTCCTCGCTCTAGTCCTAGAATTCACTATGTAGTCTCAGGGTGGCCTTGAACTCATGGAAATACCCCTACCTCTGCCTCCTAAGTGCTGGGATTAAAGGTGTGCGCCACCACGCCCGGCTATTTTTCTAGATCTTGATTCACTTTTTAGATTTTTTTAGATTTTTAGATTTTTAAGATTCAGTGAGAATTGTGTTTAAGTTTCCCATCATGATAGAGCTGTCCATTTCTTCTAACAATTTTATTTTGACACATTAGATAAAAATATAAAATTTTATGCATTTATATTTAATGACTCTATTCCAAGTAATGCTTTCTGCTATTAAGTTTGCTGTGTGATGTTAGTTCAGCATTTTCTCGCCCTCCCCTTTTTTTTTAGGCAGGGTTTCACTCTAGCCAAGACTGACTTGAAACTCACTCCTGCCCAGGCTGGCCTTGAATTCATGGTGCTCCTTCTACTTCAGCAGCTTCCCCAGTGTTGGGATTCTAGGCATAGCCACCACAACTGGCTTAGTTTTCTTTGAGTGTGTGGTGCATCCATGTGCAGGCCAAATTTTGACACTGTCTTCCTCAGGTTCTACCATATTCTTTTGAGACAGGGTCTCTCACTGAACCTGGACTAGCTAGCAGTGATCCCCGGGTATTTCCCTGTCTTGGCCTTCCCAGTGCTTTGATTACAGATGAGTATCACCACACCTGGCATCTTTACACGGACGTCGGGGATCTAAACCCAGGTTCTCAGGCTTGCACAACAAGTGTTTTACCCACTGAGCCGTCTCCCCAGCCTCACTAGTTTTCTTTGAGCTAGTGATGCCTGGATATAGTTCTCCAGTCCTTTCCTTTCCTTGTCTTTATCCTTAGTCTAAGTGTATTCAATTTCATATCGTAACATTTTAATTCATTTTCAACTGGACAGTTTGTTCTTTATAAATTTATCATAAGGGTTGATAACATTTTATTTTTGTTTCTGTATTTTGTATTATTTACTCTGCTTTCTCCAAGTTCTTCGTCCACCCTCCCTCCCTAACCTTTAAGGAGAATTTCACCTGACTTTCTGGTTTCATAAGGTTAAAAGTTAGTTTTCTGTTCTTATGGTTAAATAGTTATTTGTGGGTTTTTTGTCTTTGTTTTTTATCTGAAATCTTTCCTATATTGTTCTGAAAGCAAGAACCAATGGGCTTTGGAGTTCAGCTAATTCCAAATCTGTTGCAATTTCAGACTTGCCATTTACTAGCCATGAAATCTTGGAAAAACTTTCTACCTTATACAAGACAACCAATTTACAAACTTATGGATAATACCTGCACCACAGTAAGTACTTAAAAAATAGTTGCCTTATGGATACAATGGATATGAAGCCAAGTTTTATCCAAGTATGGGCGAGAGGACTATTACTGAAACTGTAAGTTGAGGGGAAGAGCTTCAATGAAGAAACAGTCATTAACCCTAACTACAATGTTAGAAATTAAGAGAATAAGTTTTTTGCTCCAGTATCTATTTGGTTAAAACGAGAACTTACCCTTTATGATATATACATAGGCAAGGTAGTCGTGCTATAGTATCTCCCTGCTGCAATTCTTCAAGACATATTGCACACTCCCCAGCATCTTTACTCAGCACATCCTCTGCAGACAAAACATGAAATCCAGACACTAAAATTACTCATCAGGTTGAAAAAACAAATGACTTATGATATGCTAATTTATAAAGAGAAGTAATCCTAGCATATCTTTGTATCTGTGTGGGTGCGTGCACGCGCGCACATGAATTCATCAAAAGAATACATCAGGTGTCATCTATCACTCTTCTTATTTTTTTGAGACAGTCTCTTGTTGAACCTGCAGTTTGCACTAGTTTTAGGTAAGAATGACAATCCTTCAATCTCTGCCCCTCACTTAGAGCTGGGTTTACAGGAGTGTGCATTCACTCCTGGTTTTTATGTGGGTGCTGGGGACTGAACTCAGGTCCTCATGCTTGTCTACCAAGTGCTCTAACCTGCTGAGTCATCTCCCCAGTCCCATATCTGTATATCGATTATCACAACAATACAAAACTCAGTATCTATATTTGAAATACTATTCACACTAAGTAAACCTTCTTTACTTTTAGATGATATCTTGCATTTCCATTTCACTGAGGCATAACAGTCAGCAATAGAGTATAGAATCCCCCAAGTTCTAACGGATTTTGAACTGAAATCAGTTAAGTCAGATATTTGTAATTTGTAATTCATTTTTTTCTCCTACTAATCAATATTAATTTGATGCCCAAGAAAGTTCAAAAAAGTTTATTATGGCTGAAAAGACATGAAAACAAAACACCATTATAATTTTTTAAATTCTCAATAATAACATAAGTCACCTATAACAAGAAACTGCTACAAGGCCACTTAAAATACAAAGACCAAATCTTTGTATAAATTCTGAAAGACTTGGAAACTTGAGGATTTCAGATACTGGATACAATAAGTCTTCATAAACTTTTTCTAGGTAATCACCAAGCTAACTCCAGGCAGTAATTACAGTAGTTTCCAGAGAGCCCTGCAAGTATTTTCAAAGCTCTATGGTGTGCTTAAAATATTCCAAGGGGGCAAACCCTTATTATAAGCACATGTTCTTTTTTTTTTAAAGTTCTCTCCACCCATGTTTTATACTAAATTTTAACTTTAATTTATATTTTAATGTTGAATGCAATTTTTTAAAAATTATCTTTACTTATTTGCAGAGAGAGAGAGTGAGAGAGAGAGACAGAGACAGAGACAGAGACAGAGACAGAGAGAATGTCAGGGCCTCCAGCCATTGCAAGCCAACTCCAGATACAGGTGCCACTTTGTACATCTGGCTTTACATGGGTACTGGTAATTGAGCTGGGTCATTGGGTTTTGTGGGCAAGCACCCTAACTGATGAGCCATCTCTCCAGCCCTACAATGTAATTTTTACAAGTGCTCATTATAACTTCTGTGCCTGTTTTAGTGATTTATTTTGAGAGAGCAAACACTCTATTTGGTCCATGGCAAGAATGGTACAAGTTGGATGTGTTGATGAACAACTTTTACTGTATTTGAAAAGGCCCTACTTAGCAAGAAGAGTTCATGCTACCAAAATCTAGGCAATGATAGAGTGTTTCAGTTAACTACCAGGCAGCTTACAAATTAATATATTACAATCAGAAATTCAAGCAGGAATAACATCTTGGATAAATGGAAAATGTTTGCTATTTCCCTTAAATTCCCTTATCTCTTATTTATCTGCTGACCCTGGAGGTATCACTCACTACTCCCACCAACCCTAGACCTCAAGCCTTTTCTCCATTTTTCTCTTAGTGTCTTGGATATTTTTAATGGATTGTTTGTAAAGGGACAGTTTGCTATATGGCAGTGACAGCAAAGAAAAAGTGATGGGTTTCATTTCAGCATGATAAAATGAAAAAACATCCCTGTCTCTAATTCCAAATAATATATTCCTACCACTTAGAATTTTTAACCACAAAGATCTATCAACAGTAAAACAAATTATGTGAATGTAAATTCTATAATAAACAAAAAATGAAACACTAATTTTTATGTAATCCATCAATGACTATAGATGCATCATTGTTTTTATGTACATGAAAAAAAAATGCTACCACTAACCTATGACACATACCAGATGTGGTGGTACACACCTTTTATCCCAGCACATGGGAGGATGAGGCAGGATTGTCAAGTTTGAGGCCTGCCTGTTTTATATATATATACACACACACACATATACACACACTGAGCTCAAGGCCAGCAGGGGCTGCACAGTAAGACTTTCCCAGAAACACCACACAAAGCAAGCACAACTATGGCACATATTGATTTAAAGAAGGATCCTAGAATTGTTAAAATGCAACAAGAGGCAGGTATAGTGGTGCAAGCCTTTAATCCCAACACTCTGGAGGCAGAAGTAGGAGAATCGCTATGAGCTTGAGGCCACCCTGACACAACATAGTGAATTCCAGGTTAGCCTAGGCTAGAATAAACCCCTACCTTGAAAAACCAAAATGTGGTAAGACTCTCTTACAATTAATTAACAATACATTTAGATTTCAGTATTAATCAACCCTTATAATTATAAATTAAAGAAAGGTAAATTATTGAGATTAACCAACTTTTAAAAAACAAAAAAAGTACTATCATCTGTTTTATCACATAAACCTATGTAACAGTCCCCACATTAAATGGAAATACATAGATACATGGGATTTTAAAGGAATAGCTCTTTACTACAAAGTTTTTTTTCAAAAGTCTCAGAGATGAAAATAATTTTAATATTTATTAAGCTAAAATATTTGAAATATTTTTAAATTTAAAAATTTCTAGGGGGCGGAGCAAGATGGAGGACGAGTAACAGCGTCGCCAGGACTCTCTTCGGAAAGGTTTGATCTCTTCAGCTGGGATCCAAACTTTGGTCACCAGCTGGACCTGAGCTCGGGCCCCCCTCCCTCCCCAGCCCCTGGGCCAGAGCAGAAGGGGTTCTCCAGCAGCTCTCTGCTCCCTAGCAGAGCAGAGGACCA